>JBBPFD010000230.1:33281-88387 GCA_038363315.1 Mugilogobius chulae | reverse complement strand
AACATATACAGGAAATACGTGTAAAGTGGATCCGGTACATTTTTCAAAATGAAATTATTTTTTGCTGTAGTTTTGTCTGTGTTTTTAGTGTAGTGTAAAAATTCCAAAGCATGGAGCTTTGTCTGGGTTTTGTTTACGAGAACTTCATATAAACACAGCAAGTTATCGAGTGAACCCGTGTGAGTTTGTGGTCTGGTGAGGTCGGCAGCAGAGTCTGTGTTTGCAGCAGGACCGTAGACCTCCAGAACTAATGTGAGTCACTGCACTGGAGCTGGACTGGAGGCAGTGTGAGGCTGGGGTAGGTGTGGGTGTAGTGTTCAGAGCAGAACACCATGACATGCAAACCTCACCGCGTCATCAACGCTCAGAACACACTGTCTTAGGTTTAGTCTAACCTGAGGCCCTGCAGCCGTACAGAGAGGCCCTGCAGCTGGTCTGCTTGACCTGAAGCCTGTAAGACCTGAGGCCCTGCAGCCGTACACAGACCTGAGGCCCTGCAGCCGTACAGACCTGAGGCCCTGTACAGAGCCCTGCAGCTCGGAGCGCAGACAGATTCCCTGCTCCCAGGACATGGGCCGGATGCGGATGAACCGGGCCAGAGTGGGTTTGGGCAGGAGAGAGCGAACCTCGTCTGTGGGGTTTCTGTTCCATCAAACAGCTGCAGAACACAGACACAGTCATGTTTGTTCTGACGTTTAAATACTGATCTGCAGAGTCTTTTAGTTTTAGTTTTAGAGTGTTTCTGACCTTCTGCTTGGGCCCGTCCTTCACCGTGACCCAGTCTTCTCCGTTCGAGCTCAGGTCCACTTTGTACGACTTGACGTAGTAATGTTTCTGCGTCTCTTTGGAGATGGCGCCTTGAGTCCCGACGGCCGTGAGGAAGTGAGGAAACCCAGATCCAACCTGCGCAGAAGAGCAGACCAACAACAGGAACAGGAGTGAGTGAGAGAACAGACGAACAGACAGAACGTGAGTGAGAAGAACAAACAACAGGAACAGGAGGAGGATGAGAGGAACAGACGAACAACAGGAACTGAGTGAGAAGACACAGGAACGTCAGAAGAATGAACTGTTAGACTCACACATTCTGTTCAATTCTGAGAAAGAGAGAAAATCTTACTCAAAGTTGTCATGAAAGTCTCTGAGACCTTTTCCATCTGAGTAAAACTGACTTTTAAAAGTCAAAACTTCTCAAACCTTCAAAGTGTTTAGATATTTTGAAGTTATTTATGGACCAATGACAGATTAGACTGACCTGAGCTTCAAAACTTTCAAATCTGTTTCACTTCTGCAGTCGTGTCGTCTCTTTCTCTTCTTTTTCTCCTTTTCTGTCTTTCCTTTTTCTCTCTTTCTTTCTCTTGCTCTCTCTTCGCTTTCTTCTTTCTCTCTTTCTCTTCTTTCTCTCCCTTTTCTCTCTCTCTCTCTCTCTCTCTCTATCCCTCTCCCCCCCCCTCTCTCTCCCCTCTCTCTTCTCTCTCTCTTTCACACTTTTCCTCCAGGTTCAGTTTTATTAAATGTTCTCGTGAAACTTTGCTCGGATCATTTCATTTCAAAAAGAAAAGATTATTTTTTCTCCCTCGAGGTGAAAACGCTTCAACTCAGCAGATTTGAACTGAGCCGAGGCCAAACTAAAACAGGACTAAAACAGGACTAAACCAGGACTAAAGGACTAAACAGGACTAGGGCAGGACTAAAGCAGGACAGGGACTAAAACAGGACTAAACAGGACTAAACAGGACTAAAGGGACTAAAAAGGACTAAAGCAGGACTAAAACAGGACTAAACAGGACTAAACTAGGACTAAAACAGGACTAAACAGGACTAAACAGGACTAAACAGGACTAAACAGGACTAAAGCAGGACTAAAACAGGACTAAACCAGACTAAGGACTAAAGGACTAAACGGACTAAACCAGGACTAAACCAGGACTAAAAAGGACTAAACAGGACTAAACCAGGACTAAAACAGGACTAAAGCAGGACTAAACAGGACTAAAGCAGGACTAAACCAGGACTAAACTAGGACTAAAACAGGACTAAACGGACTAAACAGGACTAAACAGGACTAAAACAGGACTAAAGCAGGACTAAAAGGACTAAACCAGGACTAAAACAGGACTAAACAGGACTAACAGGACTAAAAAGCAGGACTAAACAGGACTAAAACAGGACTAAAACAGGACTAAACCAGGACTAAACAGGACTAAAACAGGACTAAACCAGGACTAAAACAGGACTAAACAGGACTAAACAGGACTAACAGGACTAAAAAGGACTAAACAGGACTAAACCAGGACTAAACCAGGACTAGGACTAAAGCAGGACTAAACAGGACTAAAACAGACTAAACCAGGACTACAGGACTAAACAGGACTAAACCAGGACTAAACAGGACTAAAAACAGGACTAAACAGGACTAAACAGGACTAAACAGGACTAAAACAGGACTAAACAGGACTAAAAAGGACTAAACCAGGACTAGGACTAAAGGACTAGGACTAAAACAGGACTAACCAGGACTAAACCAAGGACTAAACCAGGACTAAACCAGGACTAAAGCAGACTAAAACAGGACTAAACAGGACTAAACCAGGACTAAACAGGACTAAAACAGGACTAAAAGGAAAAGGACTAAAAGGTAAACCAGGACTAAAAGGACTAAAACAGGACTAAACCAGGACTAAACCAGGACTAAACAGGACTAAACCAGGACTAAAACAGGACTAAACAGGACTAAACAGGACTAAAACGGACTAAACCAGGACTAAAACAGGACTAAACAGGACTAAAACTAGGACTAAAAGGACTAAACAGGACTAAAGCAGGACTAAACCAGGACTAAAGGACTAGGACTAAAACAGGACTAAAACAGACTAAACTAAAAGGACTAGGACTAAACAGGACTAAAGCAGGACTAAACCAGGACAGGACTAAACCAGGACTAAAGGACTAGGACTAAACAGGACTAAAACAGGACTAAACCAGGACTAAACAGGACTACTAAACCAGGACTAAAGGACTAAAAGGACTAAACTAACAGGACTAAAACAGGACAAACAGGACTAAAACAGGACTAAACCAGGACTACAGGACTAAAACAGGACTAAAGCAGGACTAAAGCAGGACTAAACCAGGACTAAAATAGGACTAAAACAGGACTAAACAGGACTTAAACCAGGACTAAAACAGGACAACAGGAAAACAGGACTAAACAGGACTAAAAACAGGACTAAAACAGGACTAAAACACTAAAACAGGACTAAACCAGGACTAAACAGGACTAACAGGACTAAAGCAGACTAAAAGACTAAACCAGGGGACTACCTGGTCTAAACCTGTAGTTCCTGTTCCTGTCTCTTGGGAGTTCCGCTTTAATGAAAAAACTCTCCACAGACCAACAATAGAGCTCGACCTCCGTGAGAGCCACTTCCTGTCCGGCTCCGTTCACTTCCTGTTCACTTCCTGTCTTTCATGTCTGTTTATGGCTCGTGTCCAGACAAAGGGACAAAGGAGATGAGCTCAGAGGTCTAAACTTTTCTGACACAACAGTAAATGTGATGATGTCATGCATGCAGATGGTGAGGAAGAAAACTAAAATACGTGGTTTTTTTTCGCAGCAGGTTTGTTGAACTTCTGCAGGAGCATTACTCACTCAACCCACTGGAGAATGTTTTAATCTCTCTGTAGAGTCAGAATAAGATGTTTTTAAACGCTAACTCCAGCCTGTGTCGGTTTAACATCAGCCTAAAGCCCCTTTCAACACTCTGAAGTACTGTGTTTTGTTTGCTCCGTTCACATCTGTGATAAATCAGTCACCATTCACACCTGACCTGGCAACATAAACCCGTGTACACAACTCATATTACTCCTGTCGAGATAGATCCCTCACACTGGCTTTGGCGACTGTTCGAGCTTCCTGCAGTAAATAGTTTATTCATTAGATTAAGATAGATAGATAGATAGATAGTAGATAGATAGATAGATAGATAGATAGATAGATAGATAGATAGATAGATAGATAGATAGTAGATAGATAGATAGATAGATAGATAGATAGATTTGTCACATACAATGCACAGCACCATTATAACATGTAGTGAAATGTTTCATGAAATCTTCCCTCTGTCGTCAAGCATAAATCAATGATTAAAAGGGACTGTACCTGATTTTTGCATCCTAAAAATGTAAACAAACAGAAATAATTAATTTTAACCTTTTTTCCTTCAGGCTACATGATTTCCTTACGTAGCTTAATGCATTCTGAGCTTCAGAATTGTTCATCATGAGAGTTTTAATGTTTTTCACAGCTTTTAAACAGCGAGGTGAGTCACTATGCTAACAACAGTTAGCCACAATGCTAAAACAAAAACAGAAAAAGCTGCACACAAACAGGATTTTATTAGACATAGACAGGACTTTTGATTAGATACATTAACAAGGCATCAGTGCTACGGGGAAATGCTTTTAAGTTATCTTGTTGCAAAAAATCAAGTACGTCCTTTTTAAGTTTAGGATTGGGGCTTGGGAGGGGTTAGCAAAAGTCATTTGAAATTTAAAAATTTAAATTTTAACTGATTTTCTATAGCACTAACTTTAAAGGGGCACTGTGTAAATAAATAAATAAAGTGATCCAAGTAATGTCCACTTTGGAACACCAATTTCCAGTGCAGTTTGCCTAACTACCATGCTGACATCTAGCGTCAATATTCACATTCCGGCCCGTAATAAAACATTTCAAAAGTATAAATGTATCATAATTGATGTGGATTGGTTAACAGTGCTCTCTTAAGTATTCATGTTGTACAGAATAAATATGATTTAAATGTTTGTGGACTATATGTGATCATTAAAATTCCTCTCAATCTTACACAGTACAGCCCCTTTAAACAAGCCTGATCTAATCTCGACAGACCAGAGTCACATCTACATTCACACAGGCCAACCCGAGTCTAGTCCTGAGACTAATCCTGGTAACTTTAGTCAGCAGTGACACAAGTCAACGCAGGATCAAAATGTTTCTGAATCATTCAACACTTTACCCACAGAAGAGGAACATTCCTGTGTTGGATTGTGTGTAATGAACAAGGCTCTAGGAAAGTATTGCAAAACAAGCTAATACTAAAAATATTTTTTTTGTTGTTAAAATATGTATATGATGTTTAAACAGCGTTGTCTACTGTTCTGAGTCATTTTTTGGCATTTTTCAGTGCAAACTGATCAATTAGCACTTTCAAGTTAAAATAGTCACAAACTGGGTGTGTCTCTCATGTCAGCTCCAGGTTCTATGTGACCTCAGTGTGTATTTTCCACTTAAAATGAAGCTTTAATCACAGACACCTGCTGTCAGTCCAATCACACTGCTGCTCTCCTCTCTGAGCCCCTCCTTTGCCCTTCTCCCAATGCTTTTCAATGAGTTTGCTGTGTTTGAAATGTGTTTGTGGGTGGAGCTTAGGGGTGAGCTTCTCTTTAACTTTTAGTCCTTATAAAGGATTTCTGTTTTCAAACGGTGATGTGTGCACCCGACCTCCACAAACAGTGGAACAAGTGTTTAAAGCTCCGTTGTCAGTAAGTCCTAGAGTTTATGTGAGAAAACTAAAGTTCTGCTGCTAAATCAACATTTGTGAA
Organism: Mugilogobius chulae; assembly: GCA_038363315.1. Taxonomy (NCBI): domain Eukaryota; kingdom Metazoa; phylum Chordata; class Actinopteri; order Gobiiformes; family Gobiidae; genus Mugilogobius; species Mugilogobius chulae. The sequence continues at coordinate 82,762 of JBBPFD010000230.1, read as the reverse complement.
TCAAACTCCACCCAAGAAACTCTCCTGCCACAAATACTGTCCTAAAACATAAGTGTGTGTTTCTGACTGTATCCACATGTGTGTCCACTGTGTCACTAAATCTGTAAATCTGTCTGAATGTTTTAGGTCTTGTTCATCTCTGTGCAGCAGTAGGACCGACACAAAGGATATGAACTGGTTTTAAACTAAAGTTACTTATTTATTAGATTAAAAACTACAGCACTTTAAAAATCACTGAATGCACTTTGACCCTGAGTGAGTGTGACCTGGATGAACTGTTGAACTGTTGTGTTTGTCTTGTCTTGTCCTAAATATAAAGGGACTGTGAATGTAAATGAGCTGTACGCTAACTTCAGCACATTTACACATGTGTTTTATTTACTGATGTTCATTAATGTGCATTGTCCCTCAAATAAATAAATAAATAAAAGTAAGTGTGTGTTTCAGACCTGGATCCACTCTGGGACGTGTCCTCTGACATGTGTGTGGTTGTGTGTTTGTGTGTTTAGATGCGTGTGTGTTAGTCTCAGACCTGGATCCACTCTCGGACCGTGTCCTCAGACGTGTGTGTGGTTGTGTGTTTGTGTTTTAGGTGTTAGTGTGTGTGTCAGACCTGGATCCACTCTCGAACCGTGTCCTCAGACGGGGTCCAGCCGTTCTCTCTGTAGTTGAGTCTGGATCTCTCGTGGGACCAGTTCTGGTTGTATTTGGACGAAGCTTTGATCTGATCTGAGGAGATGAGACCGGACTGCATCCCCAACGGCTCCAGACACGAGATCTCCTCTGAAAATAAATAAATATATATAAACTTAACGGCTCCAGACACGAGATCTCCTCTGAAGAGACAGATAAATATATAAACTTAAATACAAGACACAGAAATCTCCTCTGGAAATAACAAATAAATATATATAAACTTAAAAGCTCCAGACATGAGATCTCCTCTGAAGAAACAAAATATATATAAACTTAACGGCTCCAGACACGAAATCTCTTCTGAAGAAACAAAGATAAATAAACTTAGACACTTAAACTCAAGATCTCTTCTGGAAACAACAAAATACACATTCAAAATGAAATACAAGATATCTGCTCTGGAAACATGAGAAGATCTAAAGTCCATTTGCAAAACCAGAAGCTTCATTTAAACAAAGTCAATGATGACTTACAGTTTACTCTTTGTACAGCAGTGTTTCAAAAAACAAAAGGAGTTTATTGTAATGATACATTATTTTAACTCTCCTCATCCTTCCACAGTCTCTGTGTAACGACCTCTCGGAGGTCACGTCAAGTTCAGAGTTCATGAACAGTGACCTGAGCTGAGGCAGGTGAGTTCTGCAGTTCTTTAGAGAGTTGTTTTGTGATTTTTAAATGAATCTGTTATAGGGCTTTGTAATCGTGTCGCGCTCAAACCCGGTTGCAGAAGATCCTCAGACCTGCGCCGGCCGGCACTCACACTAGATAAACGATCTGAGCCACAGGCCGATGACGTCATCCTCTAGCGCCGTTTGTTTACATGTCGCGGTGAAGAGTGGATCAAGCGCTGAGGTACTAATGCTGTAGCGGCGAAAATAAGTCCTGTGGGCCGTTATATCTTTGACATAATGAGGCAGACATGAGTTTTACCCGTGATGCTCCTCCAACAGGCTTTGGATTAAAAACCACGTGGAGCAGCAAAAACAACAGGAGACGAGAGACTTCACAACTTTTCTCACCGGGTCATGATGATGCTAACTAAAGGTAAGCGCATTTCCACGGAGTTTGGTGCAGTTTCTTTCGTCTTGTGACAAATATCAGCGCTCACAATGAGCTTGTAGCTAAAGTCGTGCGTGTGCGTGTACCTGAGTAACCGTGCCGAGCTCTGGCCCACCTCCTCCAACCGTGCCAGAGACACAACCGGGCCAGAGACACAACCGGGGCCAGAGACACAAGCCGTGCTGAGTCTGAGCGCGGTACGTTTGCCTCACACTGGACAAAAGAACCGCTGTAGGGGCATCCAGGCCTGGGCACGGTTCGGTTGTGCCAGTGTGAGTGCGCCCTAAAGGTTGTATGGAGGGTTTTTTCAAATCCAACAGCTGTTTGCTGTTTTTCAAATGATGCACATGTGTTTCTCCTCCAGGGCCACGCCCCTCACTGCAACTGGACCAATGAGTTACTGAGGAACACTGAGGGTTTGCTTGACAGTTTATCAGACCAATAGATAACGAGGTACCTCGTATTACTGGCCTCATCATGTCCACAGTTTATATATTTGTATAATTCATTTTTTTGTTTAGGATAAGTACAAGGTTGTTACAAATCTATGCAACTGTTTTTAACCAAGACTGACAACAAACTATTTATGAAAATCCTCCATACAACCTTTAACTACACTGTAAAAGTAACAGTCTGACTTAAAAATACAAGAACAAGATCTGTGTTAAAGTTTTGTTAGAAATAACTCATGTGAGAGTTAGATTTTATTGTCTCTTTTCTCTCTCTCTTTCTCTCTTCTCCCTCTCTCCTCTTTCTCTCTCTCTCCTCCCTCTCCTCTCTTTCTCTCTCTCCTCCCTCTCTCTCTCTCTCGCTCCCTCCTTCTTCTCTTCTCTCTCTCTCCCTCCTCTCCCTCTTCTCTCTCTTCTCTCCTCCTCTCTCTCTCTCTCTCTCCTCTCTCTCCTCCTCCCCCTCTCTCTCTCTCTCCGCTCCCTCTCTCCTCTTCTCTCCCTCTCTCTCTCTCTCTCTCTCCCCCTCTCTCTCTCTCTCTCTCCCCCTCCCTCTTCTCTCCCTCCTCTCTCTCTCTCTCCTCCCTCTCCCTCTTCCCTCTCTCTCTCTCTCCCTCTCCCCTCTCTCTCTCTCTCTCTCTCCCTCCTCTCTCCTCTCTCTCTCTCCTCTCCTCTCTCTCTCTCCCTCTCTCTCTTCCTCTCCTCCTCTCTCTCTCTCTCTCCCTCCTCTCCTCTCTCTCTCTCTCTCCTCTCTCCTCTCTCTCTCTCTCTCCCTCTCTCTCTCTCTCTCTCTCCTCCTCTCTTCTCTCTCTCTCTCTCTCCTCTCTCTCCTCCTCTCCTCTCTCTCTCTCCTCCTCCTCTCTCTCCCTCTCTCTCCTCCCTCTCTCTCTCTCTCTCCTTCTCCTCTCTCTCTCTCTCCTCCTCCTCTCTCCTCTCTCCTCTCTCCCTCCTCGCCTCTCTCTCCTCCCTCCTCCCTCTCTCTCTCTCTCTCTAAACCATCAAGAAGTGTGGCCTTTTTCTTTCTCTCTTTATTTCTCTCCAACAGGAAGAGCCCCGACTGCTTTGGAATTAAAACCTTCTTCTGGCGGCTCGACAGGAGACCGGGCACATTCCAGCAGAGGTCACCGGGGGTCAGGCAGGGGTCACGGAAGAGGTCACGGGTCAGATATAACTCTCTCACTTTTACGAGACGCACATGTGACGGGCAGAAGAACAACACGAACGAGGAAAGACACTGCTGCTACTGTATTCTGTTTGGACTAAAGGGAAGTAATGAGAGGGTCTGAGGCTCGTACTTGAGCTGGTCGATAACGATAATCTCTCAGTCCAATATAAATGTCTTTAAAAGTCTCTTCAGATATATTGCTTTGGGTTGAAGTATCAGACAAATAATCACACTGTGTGAAATTCCATCTTAAATAAGTGAAATAGAACTTGAAAATAAGTAGTAAGTAAGATGCTTTTGTACGTTTGGACGGCCTTAAAATGAAACAAGCACAACTGGGTGATTCCTTCCCCTGACGTAAGAAGTCACTTTACTATGCCTCAGGGTTCACTCATATCCAAAGCATTTTCCAAGGACAATTTCCAGGACATTCGCAACAAGGATTTTATATAATCTCACGTACATCTACCATTAACCAAGATTTTAGCCTGTTTTGCCAAGTTGTGACAATAGTTGCCACATTATGACAGTCAAAGCATAACATCACATCGTATTAGCCAGTTCTCAATCGAAATTTGATTATTGTCGGTCCAGGACAATTTGCAAAGCTGCGATTCACTTAACAAGTCTCTTTTTGGTGTTTCATGAGCTTCAAACAGTTACAGTAAATTTTTGCAAGTGGTGCAGGAGAAAAACATGAAGTGGGGGGTCTGGGGGTCCTCACCCCTGAGGTTTTTGAAATTAAGTCAATTTTGATGCATTTTTAGAGAATGTTTCCAGCGGCTGAAGAACATGAAGAGAAAAATCATGGTTGGACACTTTTTAACCTCAGGCCTTTGAACTAAAATCAAAATCTGTTTTTGTAAAAATGTATGCCATCACCAATTAACATTTTGGATAAAAGAGCCCAAGTGAAAAAAACGATAAATGAGGATGTGAGGGGCCTAGATTTGGATGTAGTTTTTTTGCAATCCGGGTTTGCAAATACCCTGTTTTTTAAGCAGTTTTTTACATTAGTGGATACAAAGGCATTTATTATTATTATTTTTTTTACTACTAACATGGATTTGTAATTGCACCAAAATCTGGTTCATTTGTTTTTGCGTCACTGTTATACATTTAAGTATTACGCCCAATACCAATCTATTTTTTCAGAAAAACATTATATTTTCCGCATGAACATTTGGCTGTTTTTTCTCATTTTTTAATTTTTACGTGTGTTTTTCCATGACTGGAAATTGAGCTAAATCATTTTCCCAGATTTTTCCCAGGTTTTCCAGGCGCGTCGGGGAACTCGTTACTGTATTATCTAAATAAGCGGGCAATTATAAAAAAATGCCAAACAAACACATTATATATGACAAATTTTAGATTGTTCCTAAATAAATATTAAAGGCGGGTCATTCTAGAAACAGAAACGGGTGCCTTTTTTGTGTGTGTCTCAAAAATTTTCCACCAAAAAATTAATTTCAAAGTAATCCTATTCTTTTAACATAACATAACAAACAAAAAACGAACCCTTTAAAAAAAACTGACAGAAAATATATATTTGTCCAGATCTCATCTTGTTTTCGCCTTATCCCCACTCATCTTTTTTTGTATTATCTTGTCCTTAGATATTCACAAGTGACCATCGCGGGAGGTTAATGACATCATGGGGCGGTACAATTTAATCTAAAGAATAAAAAATGGCTGCAAGTTCACTGTTTGGTTTAGCTGATAAAGGGTAGAAATCAAACAGTACTTCATTTATAAAAAACCTATATACATAACTCCAACTTTTTCATCATTTTAAAGTTGATGTCAGGAACAACAAAAACAAGATTTCTTCTTGCTGTTTTTTTGCGTAACTGCAGGTGGGTGTGGGTTCTGCTAGGGGGAGAGCTCAGTACTCTGCCATCTCCTAGCTCTAGTATCGTCAGTTTACAGCTATTTGGATGTAATGAGCTCTAACTTTAATTTTTTTTTTTTTCCTCATCCAGGCCCTGTATCCAACTGGTCAGGTGAGAAAGATTTCGTGATAAACTATCAAAGTATGTTATTATCGTTGATAGTAATCGAGTTTATGAACGTGAGATAGTAACAATACTCAACGTAATACGTGATACCACAAAAATGTAAAACAAAAAAAAAAAAAAAAAAAAACAAAAAAAACAAAATAAAAATTTTATAGGGTGGATTGACAAAGTACCAATTACGTAATTTTCCGTGATAGTATCACGTTATTACGTGATAGCTACACGTATTAACGTGATAGAAAAATGTAAAAAAAAAAAAATTTTTTTTTTTTTTTTTTTGGTATCAGGTAATTACGTGATAGTTTATCACGAAATTTCGTGATACAGCTGGGAAAAAATAAAGTAGAGATTGGCAGTAACTGAGCTTCCGTAAGTTCTGCTTTACAGATCCATCTAAGAGAGAACATGTACATCTTACAGAGATGTGAGTGGGTTTGTGTCTCAGTTTAAACTTGGTGTCTCTAGTGGCTCTATGAATGTTCCTTTTAATCTTTGTCCTGTCCACTGGACGTAAACAATCACACCGTTTTCTGTATAGCCAGGGTCATGTGACTCAAGGACACAGATAAATCCTGACTTTTGGTTAAAAAAACAATTATTATTTGCCAATAAAATGTATGATGAGTAAATTACATAAACTAAAACAAAACAAAAAAACTAAAAAACTGGGCCGGTTCATTAAGACCAGATCAACTGGGCCGGTTCATTAAGACCAGATCAACTGGGCCGGTTCATTAAGACCAGATCAACTGGGCTGTCTAATGTTCTCAGATTTGATTGAGTTGACCACATTATATTTTAAGCTGAACTTGTCCAGTCTGTCGTCATGATATCTCTGCAGCAGAACTACTCACAGGTTTGATTTGAAATGTGGCAGTAAATCATAATAACGTTAAGTCAAAGCCACGGCAAAGAAATCTAAAATACTGTCTGAAGGTGAAAATGTCCACCCTGTCGTGATTCCAGACATGACCCACTCGATAAACTCAAACAAATATACCATTATATTGGCAATCTTAACGTTTACTCAATTGACTCTGTGCATAGAAGATGTTTATTTTTTCGGGGGTATTATCTGAAATTCTACTCGTACCTGTGGTGTTGTAGCGGCGTCTCTCTTTGACGCTGTAGTTCGCTGAAATCCTTCTCTGGAGATGGCGTTGTCCGTGGTGATGGTCATAGAGAGGATCCCTGTGTAGAGACGACACGGCCGGGTGATTCCTGACCGCAGTAACGCCCGATGTGAGGTCCAACTGTGAGAGAAGAGAGGAACAACTGTGAGGGAAGAGAGAGAGAGGTGAGGGACGAGTGTGAGGGAAGAGAGAAGAGGGAGAGAGAGAGGATCCCGGTGTAAGAGACGACACGGCCGGGTGACTCCTGACCGCAGTACCGCCCGATGTGAGGACCAACTGTGAAGAGAGAGAGATGTGAGGTCCAACTGTGAAGAGAGAGGAACAACTGTGAGGGAAGAGGGAGAGAGGTGAGGGACGAGTGTGAAGAGAGAGGAGAGAGAGAGAGGATCCCGGTGTAAGAGACGATACGGCCAGGTGATTCCTGACCGCAGTAACGCCCGATGTGAGGTCCAACTGTGAAGGAGAGAGAAGAACAACTGTGAGGTCCAACTGTGAGGGAAGAGAGGAACAACTGTGAGAGAAGAGAGAGAAAAGAACTAGTGTGAGGGAAGAGAGAGAGAGAGGGAAAGAGAGAGGATCCCGGTGTAAGAGACGATACGGCCGGGTGATTCCTGACCCGAGTATCGCCCGATGTGAGGTCCAACTGTGAAGGAGAGAGAAGAACAACTGTGAGGTCCAACTGTGAGGGAAGAGAGGAACAACTGTGAGAGAAGAGAGAGAAAAGAACTAGTGTGAGGGAAGAGAGAGAGAGAGGGAAAGAGAGAGGATCCCGGTGTAAGAGACGATACGGCCGGGTGATTCCTGACCGCAGTATCGCCCGATGTGAGTCCAACTGTGAAGGAGAGAGAAGAACAACTGTGAGGGGAGAGAGAGAGAGAAGATGGAGTGTGAGAGAAGAGAGAGAGAGATGTGAGGTCCAACTGTGAAGAGAGATAGGAACGAGTGTGAGGGAGGGAGAAGGAGAGAGAAAAGTGAGGACAAACTGTGAGAGAGTGAAGGAGAAGGTGAGGGAGAGAGAGAGGTCGATGTGAGGGACCAGTTGCGAGACAATTTGTGTGATAAGCAGCACCGCACGTCAGTTAACAGTCTGTGCACCGCCGGCTCAGTTGTTCCCGCTCAACATTTGTGAGAGAAACTTTTAAACGCCGTCAGCGAGACAGAAAGGCGAACGTCGTGTGTGAGAAGAGATGAAACTATGGTCAGCGAGGTAAAGTTTGCAGGTACAGCAGGGATTAGACTGAAACACACTCATGATACAACCAAAAACTAGATTCTCCATCAGCCACGGAGAGTATTATATCTTAAAATGACATGACAAACACCAAGCTCATCAAAACAAGACACGACAGCAATGCAAACTTTTATCTAAAAAACAAAATCAACTGTCATGTCTCAATAAATAAATAAGAAAGAAAAACTCTATTCAATTATTTATTATACAGACTTTTTAAAATTCAAAGTGTCCTATATGTATCTGCAGGCCATATGATCAAACAGTATAGTGTTTATTTTTAGATTAAAAACAGTATATTTAGTTCAAAACAGGTTTATTATATAAATTATGTCATTTGTCGTCCCACTATGTCCCCAAACTGGTCCCACTTTTATGATTTTTTGAGGTGGTCACCCTAGTCGATATCGAAAATTTAGTACGTTCCTTGAAATTGAAAAATTGTGTCGACCACTTTATGTTTATTCAGTTATTAAATTAGTTGCTGATTACTTCAATAATTGATTAGTTGTGATTAATCTATAAACTTGTTGCAGCACTGGTTGTTATTCATGCACATATTCTCCTATACTTAACTGGCTGCATTTGTTCCAGTTTATACTTGTCTTTTAGCGTCTGGACTGATAAATGAGGCCCTGAAGGTTTTGTTCCGGATCTGATCCAGGACTAGACCAGGTCTGAAGTGGATCTGAACCAGCTTTAAAGATGCACTGCGTAACTAAAGCAGGTTTGTGTCATTTAGATGTTTATGATGCAATAAATACATAATAAAAATCTATTTATTTACTCTGAGTCGACCAGAACATTTACTTAATCATGTTTTTTCACACAATTATCCCAATTAACTCAGTGCATATTTACTTTAACCTTTACACAGAAATATTGAAAACCTATATGGTTTTCAATTTTTAGAATGCAGTAGACCGAGAAGTTTTATTGTCTTTGTCACAAGAATAAAAAACATGAGCTGAGGTAAAGGTTGTAACACTTGTAGGACCTGATGCAGCCCCCAGGCCTCACTTTGCCCTGGTTTGAGCTGTAAATACGTCCCACATGTGAGCGTGTGATGCTTGTTTTTCTGGTGTGAGCCTTAGTAACAGCCCGGTCTAAAAATACTGCCGCTTCTTTCCGTGTGGCTCTGTGTCTCATCTGTCATGTCTGCTCTGGCCTAGTTCCTCCTCCTGGTTCTGCTCCAGGAGGCCACATCCGTCACAAACAAGCCCGCGTCCTGCAGCTCCGGAGGGCACGCATCCATCCCGAGGTTTACCCAGGAGGAGGGGACGTTTGTGGGGGAGAAATATCCATCTAACGTCCCCGAAAACATCCAGAGATTTACCCAGGAGAAGGAGGCGTTTGTGGGTGAGAGACATCCATCTGAAGTCCCCTAAAACATCCAGAGATTTACCCAGGAGGAGGGTGTGTGTGTGGGTGAGAAATATCCATCTAACGCCCCCGAAAACATCCAGAGGTTTACCCAGGAGGAGGGGACGTTTGTGGGTGAGAAACATCCATGTAGAGTCCCTAAAACATCCAGAGATTTACCCAGGAGGAGGGTGTGTGTGCAGGGGAAAATATCCATCCAACGCCCCCGAAAACATCCAGAGATTTACCCAGGACGAGGGGCGTTTGAGGGGGAGAAACATCCATCTAACGTCCCCGAAAACCTCCAGAGACTTACCCAGGAGGAGGGTGTGTGTGTGGGTGAGAGACATCCATGTGAAGTCCCCAAAAACATCCAGAGGTTTACCCAGGAGGAGGGTGTGTGTGCGGGGGGAGAAATATCCATCTAACGCCCCCGAAAACATCCAGAGGTTTACCCAGGAAGAGGAGGCGTTTGTGGGTGAGAGACATCCATCTGAAGTCCCCTAAAACATCCAGAAATTTACCCAGGAGGAGGAGGCGTTTGTGGGTGAGAGACATCCATCCAGAGTCTCTAAAACATCCAGAGATTTACCCAGGAGGAGGGGCGTTGTGGGTGAGAGACATCCATCTGAAGTCCCCTAAAACATCCAGAGATTTACCCAGGAGGAGGAGGCGTTTGTGGGAGAGAAATATCTAAACACCCCCGAAAACATCCAGAGGTTTACCCAGGAGGAGGGGGCGTTTGTGGGTGAGAAATATCCATCTAACGCCCCCGAAAACATCCAGAAATTTAGCCAGGAGGAGGGGGCGTTTGTGGGTGAGAGACATCTATCTGAAGTCCCTAAAACATCCAGAGATTTGCAGGAGGAGGAGGCGTTTGTGGGTGAGAGACATCCATCCAGAGCCCCTAAAACATCCAGAGATTTACCCAGGAGGAGGGGCGTTTGTGGGTGAGAAACATCCATCTGAAGTCCCCTAAAACATCCAGAATTTACCCAGGAGGAGGAGGCGTTTGTGGGTGAGAGACATCCATCTAGAGTCCCTAAAACATCCAGAGATTTACCCAGGAGGAGGAGGCGTTTGTGGGTGAGAAACATCCATCCAGAGCCCCTAAAACATCCAGAGATTTACCCAGGAGGAGGGGGCGTTTGTGGGTGAGAAATATCCATCTAACGCCCCCGAAAACATCCAGAAATTTAGCCAGGAGGAGGGGGCGTTTGTGGGTGAGAGACATCTATCTGAAGTCCCTAAAACATCCAGAGATTTACCCAGAAGGAGTGGGCGTTTGTGGGTGAGAAACATCCATCCAGAGTCTCTAAAACATCCAGAGATTTACCCAGGAGGAGGGCGTTTGTGGGTGAGAGACATCCATCTGAAGTCCCCTAAAACATCAGAGATTTGCAGGAGGAGGAGGCGTTTGTGGGTGAGAGACATCCATCCAGAGTCTCTAAAACATCCAGAGATTTACCCAGGAGGAGGAGGCGTTGTGGGTGAGAGACATCCATCTGAAGTCCCTAAAACATCCAGAGATTACCCAGGAGGGAGAGACATCCATGCAGATCAGAGGAGTCAACTCAAATGAAGCTGGAGTCAAATCGATCAGTCAGAGTATGGACCTGTTACGATTATTCAATGACTAAGTTACTTGCCAATACCTCAATCGATTAGTTGCGATTAATCGAATAACCGGTTGCAGCCATATTATTTTGTACATGTTTCCGAGAACATTTTAGACATTTTAGACTCATCTCATATTCAGCTGCAGTTCATTCTGGGACCTGTACCTGTAGTTCAAACCGTGATCTGCTTTTTATCAGGGGCCACTGTCAATAACAACCAGAAATCGTCCTGAAGTCCACGTGAAATCCAAAAACAAAACACTCATAATATGTCCTGATACATGTGAGCCCCTTTACAGTTCCTTCAATACGATTCATACCTTGACTTTTGTTTGAAAAAAGAATCTTACAAGTTAGTCAAACTGGTTCATCCACAAGTTTCCGTTGGGACAATAAAGTCATATCTATCTATGTCCTTATCAAAGCTCAACTGATGCATAAATATTTTAACTTTCATCAGCCTTGTAATACACAAAATCCAACCAAATACAATACAATATAAAAGTATTGCTATCTGTTTTGTTAAAGTATAAATATGTCACTTGTTAACATACTTCTGTGTCATTATTTTGAGTGCAGCTCTGAAAACTAATGGCAATAAAGTAGGTTAGTTACAATGGCAAAATACACACTGTTGTTGTAGAAGAGTCTATGAGTAAGTCACTTTTGAGTCGAAAGGTTCAACCCCAGTCCAACAGTTTCCCCCTCCGCTCCCTAAGCCCTGCCCCTCATCTATCTACGCCCCGCCCTTCACATAAGCCCCGCCCCTCACCTGCAGGGAAGCCGTCCCAGATCTCCAGCCAATCGTAGCGACACTGCGCCCGGCTGGAGGAGCCGTGTCCGGTTCCATGTCGAAACTGTCGAAGTCCACCACGATCTGGGACATGTGCGGCGCGAAGATCATGAATGTACACTCCAGGTTGTTCGGGTATTTGTCCGGAAAGCCCGGCGTGACCAGGACGCCCCGGGGGGCTGTGAAGTTACGGGAGCATTCGGGACCTGAAGAGAGAAAAGTCACCAGCATTAGACCAGGTTAAGACTCTGCACAGAGCTGTGAAGTTACGGAACATTCAGACCTGAAGAGAGAAAAGCACCAGCATTACAGGTTTAAGACTCCACAGTGTAAGAGAGAAAATACCAGTTTAGACCAGGTTTAGGAGCAGTTTTAGACCTGGGTTTAGATCAGGTTTAAGACCCCGCACGGAGCTATGAAGTTACGACCAATTCGAACCTGATGCGTAGACTAGGTTTATTTAGAGGTTAGACGGTTTAAGACTCTGTGTGGAGCTGAAGTTACGGGAGCATTCGGGACCTGAGGAGAGAAGAGACCGGTTTAGCCAGGTTAGACCAGGTTAGACCAGGTTTGGAGCGATGAAGTATGAGAGCCAGGAGGAGAAGAAGAGACCTGCGTTAGACTAGGTTTAGACGGGTTTAAGACTTTAGACCAGGACCGTGCCATGCTTTTCAGGACCTGAGGAGAGAAGAAGACCTGTTAGACCAGGTTTAGGAGCTGTGAAGTTACGAGGAGCATTCGGGACCCAGCTTAAGAGTGTGGAGCCTGTGAGTTACAGAGAGCATTCGGAACCTGAGGAGAAAAAAAGGACCTGCGTTAGACCGGTTTAGACCAGTTTAGACCAGGTTGACATCTACATAGTTTAGTTACAGGAGCAGGTTTACTTGGTTTAGACCCCTGCACGGAGCTGTAAAGTTACAAGAGCGTTCAGGACCTATCAGAGGAACTCTCACTAAAAACTACAGACAGGCCTCCTCCACTAAAGGACAATTAAAAGAAATAAATAAATTCATTTACTGTCTGCGTATTGTGGTGGCAGGTGACTTAGGGCAATACTTTGGCGGGAACAGCCTATCACAAGCGTTAGATTTTAAATAAAAGTATCATGCTGCTCTTTGATCTGTTTTGGTTGTTTTCCTGACTCTTTAAATGTCCTGTTCTCTCCTTGTTTCAGACGCGGCTTTGACTTTGTTCTTGTTTGACTTTAGGTGATTTACTCTGAGTTCAGACCGGCTCCTGAGGTCAGAGGTCAGGGGTCAGAGGTCGATTGTGACATGAATCAGTTCAAACTGTTTCCACATCAGTCACTTTCACTGAGCAGAGAAAACGGAACAAAACAAACACGTGGACGGTTCAAAGGCAAAGAAAATGATTTTAAAGAAGAATCTACAAGTGCTTATCTTTGTTCTTTTTTTTCTCTTTCTCTCTTTTTCTTCTACTATTTCTCTTTCCCTCCCCTCCCCCCCTTTCCATCCCCCTTTCTTTCCTTCTCCCTTTCACTCTCATTTCTTTTCTTTCTTTTTTCTCTCTCTCTCTCTCTTTTTCCTCTCTCTCCTTTCTCCTCTTCCTCTCTCCTCTCTCTCTCTTCTCCCTCTCTCTCTCTTTCTCCTTTCTCTCTATCTCTTTCTCCTCTCTCTCTCTTTCTCTCTCTCTCTTTCTCTCTCTACTCTTTCTCTCCTCTTCTTTTCTTTCTTTTCTCTCTTTCTCTCCCTCTCTCTTTTTCTTCTCTCTCTTTCTTTCTCTCCTCTCTTTCTCTTTTCTTTAACTCTCTCTTTCTCTTCTCTCGCTTTCTCTCTCTCTTTTTTCTCTCTTTCTCTCGCTCCTCTCTCTCTTTCTCTCTTCTTTTCTTTAACTCTTTCTTTCTCCTCCTCTCCTTTCCTCTCTCTCTTTTTTCTTTCTCTCCTCTCTCTCTCTCTTCTCTCCTCTCTCTTCTCCTCCTCTCTCTCTCTCTCTCTCTCTCTACACTGAGGTTTGTGGATTTGGGACCAAGGGGCTTTCCATGTGACCAAAGGGGCGTGTCCTGTGACCAAAGGGGCGTGTCCAGTGACCAAAGGGGCGTGTGGAGGTTTGTGGTTCAGTGAATGAGAGAGCAGAGGACTCTCCAGCATGCATCTGTGTGTTTCTTAAATCTTCCGCCGCAAACAAATTCTGAAGAATTCTGAATTACAAAAACATGAGAAAACCTAAACGAAGAACGATCATCTTCAGGAAACGTGAGATTTAAACAAACAAAAAAACAACATTCCGGAACTCTGGGCTCCTGATCTGATCCTTATTGTTGCTCATGAAGTTAGCTCCGCCCACCACGTTTCAACTCCAAATAATGTGTTTAAATTTGATATTTTCTTGTCGCTTACAAGATTTAGTGCATTTGCGTTTTAATTTTGTTTTATTAATGGGACTGAAACAATAGAATTTTTAAACATATTTTCACTTTTTCTATGTTAAATAACTTGTTTTGCAGTAAACACACAATGTTTAATGTATTATTTTATTACACTTTTGAGTTCTGTAAAAGAGAAGAGAAGAGAGGAAGAGGAAGAGAGGAAAAAGACGGAAGAGGGAAAGAGAGAGGAAAAAGAGAGAAGAGAAGGATGAGGAAGAGAGAGAGAAAGAGGAAAAGAGAGAGAGAAGAGAGAGAGAAAGAGAGAGAGAAGACAGAGAGAAAGAGAGAGAGAAGAGAGAGAGAAAGAGAGACGAGAAAGAGAGAGAGAAGAAGAGAGAGACTAAAGAGAAGAGAAAGACGAGAAAGAAGAGGAGAAGAGGGAGATAGAGAAGTAGGAGAGAGAGAGAGAGAGAAAGAGCTTAGAGAGAGAGAGAAGGCTCGAGAGAGGCGAGAGAAGAGAGAGAGAGAAGCAGAGAGAAAGAAGAGAGAGAGAGAGAGAAAGAGAAGAAGGGAGGAGAAAGAGAGAAAGAGAGAGAAAGAGAGAGAGAGAGAGAGAGAAAGAGAAGTAGAAGAGAGAGAAAGAGAAGAGAGAGAAGACAGAGAGGAGAGAAATGGAAAGAGAGACGAGAAGAGAGAGAGAAGAGAAGAGAGAATAGAGAGAGGAAAGACGAGAGAGAAAAGAGAGAGAAGAGAGAGAAGAGGAGAGGAAAGAGAGAGAGAACAGGAGAGAGAGAGAGAGAAGAGCAGAGAGAAGAGAAGAGAAAGAGCTGAAGTCACTTGTTTCTGTATGAACATCTGACAACACTGTTCAGATTGAGTGACAGCTCAGTATTTTAACCAGAATCACATGTGGATTCTGAAAAAAAACAGACTATTTATTCACTCAGAGCTTAGGAGAGATTTTTTAGGATATATTTTTTTGGTATCACCAGACTAAGAATAAAAAACACTAAAGATCTTGCAACTGTTACAGTGTTAGACAGTCAACGAACGAGCCTGTTGTCCTCCATCTGACTTTATATTTAAACACTCATTAATCCTCCAGTGTAATTAGTCTGATACGTGTGCTGTTAATCACACTGTGGGGGGCGGGGTCCAGGGGGTGGGGTTTTCTGTGTGTGTGTGTTTAGTAGAGCGCCCCCTGTAGACTCTGACTGTCCTGGTTATTCTCTCACACATGATCCATCAGAGACACAGAGCAGCTCCAAGGACAAACACCATCTAGAATAATGTAATCACTCTCTTTCTCTCTCTCCCTCTTCTCTCGTATTCCTCTTTCTCTCCTCCTTTCTCTTCTCTCTCTCCTCTTCTCTCGCTTCTCTCTCTCTCTCTCTCTCATCCTCCTTCTTTCTCCTTCTCTCTCTCCTTCTCTCTCTTCTCTCTCTCTCTTTTCTCTCTATCTCTCTCCTCTCTCTCTCCTTTTCTTCTCTCTCTTTCCTTCTCTCTCTCTCTTCTCTTCTTCTCTCTCTCCTCTCTCTTCTCTCTGTCTTCTCTCTCTCTTCTCTCTCTTCTTCTCTCTCTCTTCTCTTTCTCTCTCTTCCTTCTTCCTCTCTCTCTCTTTCTCTCCTCTCCTCTTCTCTCTGCCTCTCTCTCTTCTCTCTCTTTCTCTCTCTCTTCTCTTCTCTCTCTCTCTTTTTCTTTTCTTCTCCTCTTCTTTCTCTCTTCTTCTTTCTCTCTCTTCTCTCTCTCTTCTTCTCTCTCTCTGCTTCTCTCTTCTGTCTCTCTTCTTTCTTCTCCCTCTCTCTCTTTTCTTTTCCTCTCTCTCTTGCTTCAAACTGAAAACAGAGTTAAGTATTAAGGTTTTTTTCCACTCTAAGGTAAAGCTGACAAAACCCACTTCATTCCCACGCTGAAACGCTGAAGCCAGAAACACAGCGCTGGCACAGAAAACCCGAGCGTCTGAAACACTCCAACACCTGTCACTCAAAATCAAAGAAGAAACAGGAAACAGAGAATAAAGGAAGAAGAAAAAACAAGATGGAGTCCAAGAAGTGTGGCAGACATGTCTTGTGACGGGACAAAGATTTTAGTCCTGAGCGATTGTAGACTGGTTCTTGATCTCCAGAACACATCTAATATTATTTAAAGTATGGAGGATTTCAAAATAGTTGTTGTCAGTCTGGTCAAAAAACAGTTGCCTAGATTGTAACAGCCTTCTATTTATCCTAACAAAAAAGAATTATAAAAATATTATAAATGTTGGACCAATAGATAACGAGACCTCGTTATCTATTGGTCTGATAACTGTTCCAGTAAACCCTCAGTGTTCTAATATCTCATTGCGTTCCAGTGCAGTGAAAGGCGTGGCCCCTGGAGGAGAAACACATGAGCGCATCATTGAAGAAACAGCAAAACAGCTGTTGATTTGAGAAATCCCCATAAACCTTTAAATGTCTGACCCGGTTGTGTTCAGTTTTAATTCTATTCTCTCTGCAGCACAAACATCTGGAGGTCAAGCCATTATTTATTAAACTAATTGTTTCAATGTATTTGCCTCGAAACACCCCCACTCTTTCGCTCTCTTCTTTCTTCTCTCTTCTCTCTCTCTCTCTCCCTCTTCCTTTTCTCTCTTCTCTCTCTTCTTTCTTCTCTCTCTCTCCTCTCTCCCTCTCCTTATTCTTTCTGCTCTCTCTCTCTCTCTCCTCTCTCTGCTCCTCTCCCGTGCTCTTATTCTCCTTTCTCTCTCTCTCTCTCTCTCTCTCTCTTCCTCCTCCCCTTTCTTCTCATCCCTCTCTCTCTCTCTCTCTCTCTCTGTCTCTCTCTTCTCTCCTCTCCCCCCCCCTCTCTCTCCTCTCTCTGCTCTCTCTTTATTAGACTCTTGGGATCGTTTGATGCCGAGGCCCAGTTTGCTCTATGTTTTTCAGGTTCTCTCCTGGAGGAGGAGTAGAGAATGAGGAGTGTTGTGTGTGGAGGAGGAGGAAGAAGAGAGGAGAGGGGGAGGCGGGCTGTCTAGCTGGCTCCAGAGCATTGTGGGAGTTTGAGTCCGTTTTGACCCTCAGACTCAGAGGGTCACAGTGGACTTACTCAAACACACNGAAAAAACCTAAACGAAGGACGATACATCTTCAGGAAACGTGACATTTAAACATCCGGACTCTAGCTAAAGTAAGTAATGTAATCTTTATTTGTACAGACACAGAGTCACAAACCCCTCCCCTCCTTGGAGCAGCTCAGCAGAGGCGCCTCAACTCCGACCTCTACCAAGTGTTCCCTAACATGCATGTTATTGTTGTGCTGTCATGCGATTAAAAATGGAAGAGATTAATGAATTATGGTCTGTAATAATTTAATCTATTTGTATTCTCACCTAAAAGATGCTGAGAAAAACACTCAACTTAAGTGTTTTTGTTTTGTTTTTATCCAGTTTAATTAGTTACATTATTGTTGTAGATGGAATATACTGAAGACTTTAGGAAGTGTTTTGTTGTTAAGTTGAACAACTCTTATGTCACTTTGTAACTCACATATGTACGGAAGTCCAGAGCTGCCAGTGTGGAGTAAACATTTTTTTTCAAATTTTCTCGTTATTACGACTTTTTTTTTTACGTTCAAACGAGAATATAATGTCGTTATAATGACTTTTTATTTACATTAAAACGACAATATATTCTCGTTAAACGACTTTTAATGAAAAATAGACAGCCCTTCCCAATGATGCTCCGTTTATTAATCATACACAGATTAAACAGGATTCTTCAGTGTTACTGCTACATATAAGATCTCATGGCTCCTCTTTATAAATACGTGCATCGCTTTGGTATAAAATACGCCGACTTTTGTCTTTCCTCATTTCTCCACTGCCCTTTCTCCTCCTCTCTCTCTCTCCCTCTCTCTCTCTCTCCTCTCTCTCTCTCTCTCTCTCTCCTCTTCTCTCTCTCTCTCTCTTCTCCTCTCCTCTCTCTCCTCTCTCTCTCTCTTCTCTCTCTCTCTCTCCTCTCTCTCTCTCTCTCTCTCTCTCTCTCCTCTCTCTCTTCTCTCTCTCTCTCTCTCTCTCTTCCTCTCTCTCCTCTCTCTCTCTCGTCTCTCCTCTCTCTCTTCGTCTCTTCTCAAAGGCCTAAATTCTCGATCGTCTCTGATTGGCCAGCGCCTCGTCTTTTTAACTTATTCAGATCCTGGTCCGGAGCAGGTTATGAGTTTGCCGCATGTTGCCACAGAGATCTGCCCCGATAGGAAGTGATCCAGTTTCGTAGGACCAGACCAGGTTTAACCCAGAACTGACCTCACTAAACCCCAAATCTATAGCTTTGTAGTACATGGCTCTGAGCTCCAGCTTGTGGCGCATCATGGGAAGAGCAGTCTGTTTATCATAAAAAGTCGTTCGAACGAGAATATATTTTCGTTTTAACGTAAATAAAAAGTCGTTATAACGACATTATATTCTCGTTTGAACGTAAAAAAAAGTCGTTTGAACGTAAATAAAAAAGTCGTAATAACGAGAATATTGTCGTTTGAACGTAATATAATGTCGTTATAACGAGAAAAGCTGGAAAAAATGTTTACTCCACACTGGCAGCTCTGGACTTCCGTACATATGGAAACAACCAAGTGAAAGATTTCAAAATAGATTAATGCAATTAAAAAATTAACTTGATTAATACGTCTGTAATTAATTAACATCAATTAATGCACTAATTTGACAGCCCTGGGGAACATGCTAACTCCACACAGAAAGGCCGCCCTCGCGGGAACCGAACCCGTGACCTTTATGCTGTGAGGCCAGAGCGCTAACCACTCTGCCACATGGACAAAACCACCACACACAATACTCAATACTTGAATACAGAATACACCTGATGTGAGGGGCTCCTCCGTTTAACCACAGACGCACAGAGCAAGAGAAATATCCTGGGAATGATATAAAAAGATGTGCAGAGGTCAATGACAAAGACCACAACTAAACACAGAAAGGTCTATATAAAATGAGTCCGCATTAAGTTTGTGTATCCGAAAAGTTTCCTTTGAGCGACCTCTGTCCCCAGACCACCTTTACGTTAGTGAACTTGCGTCAAATTTCTGGTGGGCGGAGCTTAGCCGGAGGCAAAAGACGACATCGCCTCCATTTAAACCAGAGTAAACAGCTCGTTTTTGGAGGGATTTTTAAACACACACACAAAAAAAGTCAGATTGTGGTCATGACATGTCAGGATATGTATCATAACTTACTCTGTGGAGCTGACACTGACTTTGGTGAATTATTTCTGACAGATGGAAGTATTTTCTCTGAGCTTGTGTGGTTCGTCTTGTATCAGGATCTGCTCTTTCACGAGGCTGAAGAGGTGATTTTCATGTTTGTTTGAGGTTCGTTTTACTTTGTTAGACCCAGTAGTGGCTGTCTTTTAACGGTTCATTCGTGTCTGGAAGCTAATGCTAATATGTGCACATTTACAAGTAATTATTTTATGATTAACGTTCAACAAAATTGGTTGCTTGTAGCTCTGAAAATCTGTTAGCTCTGGTCAAAGGCTTTGCTGAAGCAGAAAATGAGGGTCTTGTGCATAAAAATTGAATGATTAACAACAGTAAGTATTTGTTAAAGT
Source organism: Mugilogobius chulae (assembly GCA_038363315.1). NCBI lineage: Eukaryota > Metazoa > Chordata > Actinopteri > Gobiiformes > Gobiidae > Mugilogobius > Mugilogobius chulae. Next base: position 63,317 of record JBBPFD010000230.1, on the reverse strand, counting down.
TGTAAATAAAACAAACCAATGTGTTCATGAAACTGCACCTGTACGTCTGGGTCAGGTCAGGATAACATCAGACACAAAGGTCTTAGTCACAGTTCACAACAAAATGACTTTTGTAACCAGGATAAAACTTCAAACTTTTAATGCGCCGGCGATGAGTTTTCGTCTTTTTTGCCTCCAGCTGGAGCTGTGACGTCACTGTGACGTAGCATGAAAAGGGTCTATAACAGACATGGGCAAACTGAAGGCCCGGGGGCCAGATGCGGCCCGCGACCGGTTTAATCAGGCCCTCAAAACATCTTTTTGAAAAATAGGTCGGTAATCTTAATATTGCATTTTCTTAATTGATTTAGGTGTTGTGGTCTTAGTAAATGTCACAATATATACACATAATAATACATTAGTCCAATTTTCTATTAACATGTTGGTGTATTTATATATAGGTCTATATATTTTTTTAGGAAATTGGCTTGCAGTTAATGACCCTTTGTTAACAGTGATTGCACTTGTCTGGATTCAAATACGACCCTTGTGAAAAAAAGATTGCCCACCTCTGTTCTCATTGACCCTATTTTTGTCCGCCTACTTTCTAGGACGTGCATGCTGTTTAGCTGCATTTAGCCTGTTAGATTTCAGTCGATGGGTTTTTTAAACTGTCATTATATTTAATTTAAAAGTTGCCCCACAAGACAGACAAACAAACACGGTTAGTTACCTTAACAGAGCTAAACCAGGAAGTGCATTTCCAAGCCAAAGTGGCGGACAAAATAGGGTCAATAATGTTCTTTGGGATAACTTCGAATACCATGGCACACAGTTGGTTACTATTAGAAAGGTCAGGGACAGTAAAATGTTTCTGGCCTGGTCACTCATTTCACTGTTCAGCCTTTGAGTGAAGCTGGATTTAACCAATCATAGATGATTAGAATAAAATAACACTAACAGATCTTTCATACTGTTACAGTGTTGACAGTCAGATGAGACGAGCCTGTTGTCCTCCATCTGGACTTTATATTTAAACACTCATTAATCCTCCAGTGTAATTAGCCTGATACGTGTGCTGTTAATCACACTGTGGGGGGCGGGGTTAGGGGGTGGGGGGTTCTGTGTGTGTGTGTTTAGTAGAGCGCCCCCTGTAGACTCTGACTGTCCTGTGTTATTCTCTCACACATGATCCATCAGAGACACAGAGCAGCTCCAAGGACAAACACCATATCAGAATAATGTACTCACTCTCTTTCTCTCTCTCCCTCTTCTCTCGCTTTTATTTTCTCTTTCTCTTCCTCCTTCTCTCTCTTCTCTCTCTCTTTCCCTTCTCTCTCTCTCTCTCTTTCTCTTTCCCTTCTCTCTCTTCTTTTCTCTCTATCTCTCTTCTCTCTCTCTCCTCTCTTTCTTTCTCTTTCTCTCTCTCTCTTCCTCGCCTCCTTCTCTCTCTTCTCTCTCCTCCTTCTCTCTCACTCTATTTTTCTTCTCTCTCTTTCTCTCTCTTCTCTCTCTCTCTCTCCTCTCTCTCCTCTTCTCCTCTTTCTCTCCTCTCTTCTTCTCTCTCTCTTTCCTCTTCCTCTTATCCTATCTCTCTCTCCTCTTCCTTTCTTCTTCGTCTCTCTCTTCTTTTCTCTCTCTCTTTTCTTTTCCTCCTCTCCTCTTTTGTCTATCTTCTTCTCTCTCTCTCTCCTCCTCTCTTCTCTTCTCTCTCTCTCTCTCTCTCTTCTTCTTCTTCTCTCTCTCTCTCTCTCTTCTTCTCTTCTTCTCTCTTTTTTTTCCTCTCTCTATGCTTCAAACTAAACATGACAAACATCACACAGATCTAAAAAAAGACCAAAAGTCAGACACAACATTTGATTTATCGTAAATATAAGTTTTGTTTCCTCTCTAAGGTAAATCATTCCCACGTTCAATGCGCACAAACACAGCGCTGGTTCAGTGAACGTGAGTGCCTGACACCTGTCACTCAAAGTCAAACAGGAAACAGGAAACAGGACGTAAAGGTCGAAGAAAAAACAAGATGGAGTCCAAAAGTGTTGCAGCATGTTTGTGACAGACGAAGACACGGAGAAGCATTTAGTCCTGGACCGAGTCTGGACTGGTTCCTGTTCTCCAAACACACATTATTATTTAAATGTGTCCTCTGATTGTCTTTAGTTCGGTTAATCTGTTTCTCTCCTGCAGCACAAAACAGCTGGAGTCAAGTCATTATTTATTCAACTAAATTGTTCCATGTTTTTGTCTGGGAAACACCCCTCCACTCTCTCCTCTCCCCTTTCTCCTCCTTCTTTTCCTCCTTTTCTCTCTCTCTCTCTCTCTCTCTTCTCTCCTCTCTCTCTCTCTCCTTTCTCTCTCCCTCTTCCTTTTTCTCTGTCTCTCTCTCTCTCTCTCCTCTCTCCCTCTTCCTTTTCTCCCACTTCTGCCTCTCTTTCTTTCTCTCTCCCTCTCACTGTCTCCCTCAGCTGTCCTCCCTCCTCGTGCTCTTTATCTCTCCTTCCTCTCTCTCTCTCTCTCTTTATTAGACTCTTGGGAGCGTTTGTTCCGAAGCCCAGTTTGGTCTGATGTTTTCAGGTTTTCTCCCTGGAGGAGGAGGAGGAAGAGGAGGAGGAGGAGGAAGAGAAGAGGGAGTGGGTCTAACTGGGTCCTCACACCAGAGGCATTGTGGGAGTTTGAGTCCGTTTGACCCTCAGACTCAGAGGTGACTTTACTCAAACACACGGCACTTCATCAGGAGCTTTGTACAAACAGAAAAAGTTTGTAAAATCATACTGTTTTAGAGGATTTTCAGTGTTTTCAATGGGAGAGTCAAGTTGGGGACAAAGATGGCGTCCAGGGACAGAACACAGAGACAAAACTACAGAACTGCATTCTGCAAATAACAAACCATGTGTCCAAGGCTGACAGAAAAGCTCGTACCTGTTTTTTAAAGAAAAAAGACGCTTCAGTATCTGATAAGAATAAAAGATTTACCTGTTTAAATAACCCAGGGTAAAGACTTCATATCTTGATAAAATAAAGACCTCGTAGACCTGTTTTTGAAACACGAAAGACTTGCATTATCTGTGATAAATAAAAGCTGTCCTTTTTAACAGCTTCATATCTGATGAATAAAATGACTCGTACCTGTTTTAAAGACCTTCATAATCTTGATAAACAATAAAACCAGACTCGGTACACCCTTTTTAAAGACTTCATATCTGATAATATAAAGAACTGTACCTGTTTTAAAGAACTTCATTATCTGATAATAAGACTGTTTACCTGTTTTAAAAAGACTTCACTGATCTGATAATCGAAAAGCTGTCGTCACGCATGTTTTAAAGACTTCATTATTTTAAAGACTGTTTTAAAAGACTTCATAATCTGATAAAGAGACTCGTATAAAACCATACTCGTACGACTGTTTTTTAAAGAAAGACTTCAAGATCTGACTTAATGATAATAAAAGACTGTACCTGTTTTTTAAAGAACTTCATATCTGATAATAAAAGACTCGTACCTGTTTTAAAGACTTCATACTTCATATTCTGATAATAAAAAGACTCGCTGTTTTAAAGACTTTCTGATTCTGATAATAAAAAGACTCGTTACCTGTTTAAAGACTTTCATATTCTGAATAATAGAAAAAGACTCGTACCTGTTTTAAAAGACTTCCATATTCCTGATATAAAAGACTCGTACCCTGTTTTTAAAGACTTCATATCTGATAATAAAGTCTCACTCGTACCTGTTTTAACGACTTCTATCTGATAATAAAAAAGACTCGTACCTGTTTTAAAAGACTTCATATTGATAATAAAAGACTGTACCTGTTTTAAAGACTTCATATCTTGATAATAAAAGACTCGTACCTGTTTAAGACTTCATATCTGATAATAAAAGACCTCGTACCTGTTTTAAAGACTTCATATCTTGATAATAAAAGACTGTACCTGTTTAAAGACTTCATATCTGATAATAAAAAAGACTTTGTACTGTTTTAAAGACTTTCTGATAATAAAAGAGTACCTGTTTTCAGCTTCTATCTGATAATAAAAGACTGTACCTGTTAAGCTTCATATCTCTAAAGACCTGTTTTAAAAGACTTATCATCTGATAATAAGACTCGTACCTGTTTAAAGACTTCATCATCTGTATAAGATATACCTGTTTTAAAGACTTCATCTTGATAAAAGAGACTCGTACCTGTTTAAAGACTTCATATCTGATAATAAAAGACTCGTACCTGTTTTAAGACTTCATATCTGATAATAAAAGATCAAAAGATTCTGATAATTAAACCTGTTTTTTAAAGACTTCATATCTGATAATAGAAAGACTTGTACCTGTTTTTTAAGACTTCTATCTGATAATACCGACTCGTACTGTTTTAAAGACTTCATATCTGATCGAAACCCGGCTCCGGCGTCTCGTAGTCCGACACAAACTTGACGGTGAGCTGAGTCCCGCTGGAGATCGATCGGAGACGGAGCGATCTTCCCACAGAAGCGACCAATCAGAGGAGAGCTCTCGTTCCCGCCGTTAAACACCTCCACGAAGTCGTACCTGAAAGAAACAAATAACATCAGCGTTTAGGATGAAAACAGACGAGGTTTCTCATTAGAGCCGGGGCTGGAATCGTTTTTATCATCCACAAAGTAAAGCGTAAACGTGTGTGTGCGATTAGTTTACAAACTGAAAGTGAAAAAATTAGACTATATAAGTGAATATTTGACTGGCTTTTTGATATGGCCATCTCCTGTTCTCTGATTGGCCGATTGTACTTCTCTATTGTGACATTATTGATTCCTAGAAGAGTCGAAAAGCAAAGTCTGGTCTTGCAAAATAATTTGAAGATATCATTTTACAGTTACGACTTGGTATTTAATCAGTATTTTTTAGGAGTGTAACAATGCATCGCGATGCGCAAAACCACAAACATCGTGTCTCACTGCTTAAAGCTGCTGAAGTTATCAGAGGAAACAGCTCCAGGAGTCACTTTCATCCAAAGAAATCCAATCTAAAGATGAACAAGCCTTTGTACAGGCTGAGAGTGTCCAGTATACCAAACTAAAAGCTCTACAAATCCAATATGATCCAGCGTCTTTGATACAATCATCCCTCGCCGTTTGTTCAAGTAAGGTACAAAACACTTCCTTTGTAGTTGCGTAACGCTACGGGCTTCAATGAGAAACACAGATTCTTTGTCCTCACGTCACTTTATTACTGATGACTTGTACAGCTGAAGACGAGTAGGTGGTGACGAGGTCTCAGATGAAATTAAGACGAGGTTAAGACGAGAGTCAGACGAGGTGAAAACGAGATGTAGAAAGATAGACGAGGTTCAAGAAACTGAAATTAAAAAGAAAATATAACTAACAAATCTTATCAGCTAACTAAACAATAAACATATAATAACATTAAACATACAACAAGATGGATCTAGAATTTACTTACATCTTTGTCCTCTACTGTGGCTTAATGACCATTTGGAAGAAATGTAGTCGCTGATCGGCTTGGTGTCAGCTCTTTAAAACAGGTATCTTTCTGTATAGACAGATCTTTTAAACTTCGAGATACTGTTGTTACAATTCAATATCCAAATATGTCAACGTGTCTTTTCTTGCACTTTGTTAGTAATCATGTTATTCTGTCACTTACATCTGATCCTCCCTGAACTTTCCCCTGCCTTTTATATCCAGCTTATTTCGTCCCGCCCACTTTTACAACAGAACTCGGAAACGCACTTCCGGTCAGCTCCTCCCTCACAGCTACCAGCGTTAGCTACTTCTTGTTTTATCCCTTTTAGCTACCCTCTTTCACACAATTTGTGCCTTTTTGTCTTCAGCTGTCGCAATACACGTCAAATACATGGGTGTTAAGTCACACAATAGTGCTGGTGTAATAAACAGTGTTTCAGAGATGCTCCATAAAGGGATAAACAGAAGGTAGCTACGCTGTAGCTGTGCTATCTCGTAGATTAATCTCATTTAGATTACTGACAGTTAAAACAAACCCAGAGACTGAATTCTACGGGTCCTAAGCTTTTAAAACAAGGTACAGCATGTGTATATTATCTGTGGTGATCAGTACATTTGATGTTTGTTTGTGGCTAATGTACTTTACAGGCTAACCGCGGTCTATCGCAGCGGATCCGACCGGCAAGCGTTTATTTAAACACTTTAGCGGTCGTTTTTTAAGTGATCCAGAGAAAATATGCCTTGCTTATTTGTTGGTGCACATGACCATAGCGTATGTGGAAAAATAACCTACCTGAAATATTGTTTTTGCCGCAAGTTTTCTCAGCAGGTTACGTCAATTAAATGACAGGGAGGAGCTGACGCGAAGTGTGTTTCCGAGTTCTGTGTGTAACGGTAGAAAAGTGGGCGGGGCGAATAAGATGGATAGACTCAAGAAGATTCTAGATCCATCTGGTATGAACATGACAAAGCAACTCTTTCTATGGCTTTCTATATTAGAACTTTGTGGGTATGATCCAGACTCAGTTTTACACTTTTGCTTGGATACAGAAAATCTAGAATATACAAGTGAAATTCCAACACCACTATTAGAATCAAGTGTCAACATAAAATGCAAATGCATTCACAAATCAATACAAATAATAAACAAATTTAAATGCCAACAAATCTTAACGATTCATAACCATAAATTACACTATAACTGCTTCACACCTTTAAACGAAGTGCTCCAGAGAAAGTCACGAGGCTCACAGCAGAAATAAACCTGTATATCATCTGATTGAACGTCCTAAAGCAGAGACGTGTGCAGACGTCACGTGACTGCTGCTAGGAAATAAAACAAGTGTTTTGTTTTGTTGTTTTAAAAATATATAAGTAATGTATTTCTTTTTCTTTCTTTTTTTGTTGCTGATTATTGTGAATAATTTGTTCTTGACATCCCCAACTGGGAATTGAACCGTTTCTTGACTTAATACCCAAGTCCTGCCTGCTGTGTCGCCGTGTGTTTGAGTGAACGTTGGTCATAGAAAGCCACTACACTGATGCAATTTACTCAACTTTAACGGTCTGTGTGACTTTCTCTCGGTGTTCATGGGTGTGTTTGTCGTCCTGGGTGGAAATGTTTGGGGCGTTTGTATTACATCACATTTGTGTTTGTTTAATGTGGACTCTTGTGACATGATCAGACTGTTTTAACCAGACCGGGACAGAGTCTGACAGATGGACTTTGACTTCTCTCTCTCTTCTCTCTTCTCTCTTTCTCTTCTCTCTTTCTCTCTTTCTCTTCTCTCTTTCTCTCTCTCTCTCTCTATCTCTTTATTTTCTCTTTCTTCTTTCTTTAGTTTCTCTCTCCCTTTTTCTTCTCTCTCTTCCTTCTCTCTCCTTTCTCTTTCTCTCTTCTCTTCTTTTCTCTTTCCTCTCTCTCTCCCTTCTTCCTTTCTCTCTCTCTTCTCTCTTCTCTCTCCCTCTTCTCTTTCTCTCTCTATCTCTTCATTTTCCTCTTTCTCTTCTCTCTTGTAACTTAAAAGTCTAAGTTAATTTAACTTCTCGACTCTTTCACAGTGACTCATCTCTTCATCTCTGCTCTCTGATTGGCCGACTGTACTTCTGGTTTTCGGGAAACGTTTCTTATGTGACATTATTGATTCTTGAAGGTCGAGAAGCAAAGTCTGGTTTTGTAAAATGATTTTAAGATGTAATATTAAACTTTAAACATACTCCATACTTGATGGTTTTGTAACTTTCTGTCCGACTCAAGAAAAGTTTAATGACTTTAATGACTGTTTTACCAGACCGGGACAGAGTCTGACAGATGGACTTTGACCAGAGGAAGTGATGAATACAGAGGAAAAGAGGAGGAAAAGGTGAAGCAGTGAGAGGTCGACCTGGATCTAAACGACGTGTGAGAAGGAAAAGAAAAGCTCCCAGAGGAATCAGAGTTTAGACATCTGCTGCACATCTGACTAAACACAAACTCATCATCATCCTCATCCTCCTCCCACTGTCAGAGTCTGAGGGAAACACTCCCGAAAACAACCTGTTAATGGCAGAGTTAAAGAGACACTTTTGAGATCCAACTAACTTTTATGAGACTGATGCACACCACGCTATAGGCTAATTGCACAGACACAGAACAGATAAGAATGCACTGATCCAGTTTTTTTTTTTTTTTCAGTTCCGATACGATCCCGATACTTTCTAATTAAGTATCTGTCGATATCCGATATCAACCGATACTTGTGTGAAGATTGAAATAGCCTTTTTTTCCTTTTCAAAAACATAATGTTGATCATATTCAAGTTATTTATAGTGCAAGTCACAACAAAACAACTAAAAAGATAAAGAGAGAGAGATAAAGAAAGAAAGAAAGAGAGAAGAAAAAAAGAAGAAAAAGAAAGAAACAGAAGAGACTGACAAGAGATAGAGAAGTAGAGAGAGAAAGAAAGAAAGAAAAGAGAAGAAAGGAAGAAGGAAAAAAGAGAAGAGACTGAGAAGAGAGAGAAATGAAGAAAAAAGAGAAGAAAGAGAAAGAAGAAAGAAAGAAAGAAAGAAAGAAAGAAAAGAAAGAAAGAAAGAAGAAAGAAAGAAGAAAGAAGAGAGAGAGAGAGAAGAAGAAAGAAAGAGAAGAGACTGAGATGAGAGAGAAAAATAGAAAGAAAGAGAGAAAAAAATGTCAAATATTATTATGTACAATTAAAGTCATAACTCGGATATCGGCTGAACCGATATCATGGAGCCGATACTCGATCCAGCAAATTACCTGGATCGGCACCAATATTTGATCCCAGTATCGGATCGGTGCATCTCTAGACACAGACACAGACTGACCTCACCTCGGCTTTCTACAAGCGCCGCTTATTGACAAATTAAAACAAGTCCAATGCAAGAGCCACTCTGTCTCACACAAGCAAAGTCGTCTGTACGTGTAAGAGCCACGCCAGAGAAACGACGTGCTTTCTGCTTCCTGTTCAGAATCACGTGTAAATAATGTCGAGCTGGATCACTTGTTTAGCACGTGCTCTCTCCTCCATTGACAGTTCTGTTTCTTCTGCCGCTGTTTCGCCTTGAGTTGTGTGACGTAAAGTCGGATGAATGCGGCATGAGCGTTCAGACTGGAGTCGCATTTGAAAAGATCAGATATGTATCGGATTTAGGACCACATATGAAAGTGGCCTGGGTCGCATTGAAAAAATTGGATGTGTGTCGTTCAGACAGCCATAAAAAGATCCGATTTGGGTCAATTCAACCTGCAGTGTGAACGTAGCCTTAGAGAGTTTTAGAAAAGCTCAATTTCTTTTTAAAGAAGATCCAACAACCAAATGGCAGAGGACTCAGGGGGTGCACTTTCCCCTCCTGCACCCCTACTTCCCGCGGTTATGTTAACAGGTGGAAACGGGGAAAAAACAAACTGTTTGCTGGTAATTTTTTGTAAGTAGAATTCCCTTTTTGTTTTCCAGAAGATTTCTTACAGTATGGAGCAGCTCCGACGTGAGGAGCAGAGACAGTCAGCTGTGCTCAGACGCAGATGGAGCGTGTGTGAGGGCGAATGTGCTGTTGTAACGACCGACGCACAGAATCTGAGAGGAGTCACTCTGGGATCGGAGGGTTTTCAGGACACGAGGGTCACGATTCAGTATTCTCACAGATTTTGTTCAAATGTGTGTCAGATCTCTTTACGTTTTGGTGTAGAGATTCTTTCTTACAAAACTAAATTACGTGTGATAATGTGTAACTTATCTGCTTTTAAACTGTGAGAATGATTTACCAGAAGAACTGTCACACCAAGCTAACTCCTGGAAGTGCTGAAAATACGACGACTCTGACCCAAAAGTGTGTGTTTGTCACTGATTCTGTGGCGTGAGCGGCTCTGACACCAGTCTGTTCACTTCTGACCAACAAAAGACCAAACAAACACTGTTAGAACACTTCTAACACAGAAACAGAAAACAGATTCAGAGTCACAGCCCTTCTCAGCTCAAACTCTGACACTGACACTTCTCTCATCCTCTTCTCTCTCTCTCTCTGTCCTTCCCTGTCTCTCTTTTCTCTCTTTTCAAACACGGTTGCTGCTCCTGTTTTTTCTTTCTTCTCATCTTCTCTCTCTCTGTTTATTCTCTCTTCTCATTGTTCCTGTTTTCCCTCCTTCTGTTACTTTGCCTTCGTCACTGTTCCTCACTGTTGTTGTTTAGTCTTTTCTCTCTCTCTCTCCTCTTCTCTCCTCTCTCTCTCTCTCTCCCTCCTCACTCTCTCTCTCCCTCTCTTCTCTTTATCTCTCTCCTCTCTCCCTCTCACTCTCTCTCTCTCTCCGTCTCTTCTCTCTCTCTTTTCTCTCTCTCTCTCTTTCTGCTCTCTTCCTCCTCTCCCTCTCGTCTCTCTATCTCTCTCTCTTCTCTCCCTCTCTCTCTTCTCTCTCTCTCTTCTCTCTCTCTCTTCTCTCTCTCTCTTCTCTTCTCTCTCTCATAATACATAATATTATATCTGAGCTTCTGTTTAAACTAAAGAGAATCTTTTCTGTGCCTGGGAAAGACTTTTGTGCCTGAAACAGAAGGAAAACAAACTAAATCCTGTTCAAATCTGCTCCGTGTGCTGTAAACTGTCTCCCAGAGTGAACAAACGGCGTTCCGAGTGAAAACATTCCTGATTTAGTTGTCTGGATTTCAGATAAACTCTCTCTGTTTGTGTCTGTGATGTTTGTCCTCCTCATGTGATCGTCTGTTTCTCCGTCTGAGTCTGCGACGCTCCAGAACCAATCCAACGTCTGGAATGTGGCTGTGGAATTCTGCCGCGTGTGTCCGGCTCTGCGGAGAGAGAGGCGTTCCCGTGTTTGAGTTTGTGTTTCCTGCTGCTGCACAAGTTCAGTTTGTGAAACAGAGAAGCGACCGGGCAGATGTGGAGCAGATGTTTTAGAGGACAAGAAGAGAGAAGAGAAGAGAGAGGAGAGGGAGAAGAGAAGAGAGGAGAAGGAAGAAAAGAGAGGGAGAGAAGAGATGGAGAAGGAAAACAGGAGGAAGAGAGGAAAGATAAAAGAGAGAGGAGAGACGAGAGAAAGATAAAGGGAAGAGAAGAGGAGGTGGAAGAGAGGAGAGAGTGAGAGAAAGGAAGGAGGGGTGAGAGAGTATAGAGAAAGGAAGAAAAGAGAGGAGAAAGAGGGAGGGAGACAGAGAGAGGAGAGGAAAGAGGAAGAGAGGGAGGAGAGAGAAAGGGTGAAAAGAGATGGAGAAGGGAAAACAAGAGGAAAAGAGGAAGAAAGAGAGAGAGGGGAGAAAGGGGAGAGAAGAGATGGAGAAGGAAAACAGGAGGAAGAGAGGAAAGAGAGAGAAGAGAGGAGAGAGAGAAGAAGAGAGGGAGAGAAAAGAAGGGGAACAGAGAGGGGGAGGGAGACAGAGAGAGGAGAGGAAAGAGACAGAAGACAGAGAGAGGGAAAAGAGGAGGAAGAGAAAGGGGTAGTAGAGAGAGGTGGGGTGGGAAGAAGAGAGGAAGAGAGAAGAGAGGGAGAGAGGAGGGAGAAAAGAGATGGAGAAGGGAAAACAGGAGGAAGAAACAGAAGGAGAGAAGAGAAGAGAGAGGGAAGGATGAGAAAGAGAGAGAGAAAGAGAGAGAGAAGGATAGGGGGGGAGAAACTGAAAATAGGAGAGAGAGAAGCGAGAGAAAACAAGCGGTGAAGAAAGAAAGGAGGAAGAGATAAAGAGACGGAAGAAAGGGAAAGAGAGGACGGAGGAAGGAGAGAGGGAGGGGAGAAAGAGAAAACAAGCAGTGAAGAAGAGAGAGAGAAAAAGAGAAAGATGGGGAGAGGGCTAGGGAGAGAAAGAGGAGAGAGAAGAGAGAGAGAGAATGAAAAAGAGAATGAGAGAAGTGTCAGTGTCAGAGTTTGAGCAGAGAAAGGCTGTGGCTGGGACACTATTCTCTCTCTCTGTGTTAAAAGTGTTATAAGTGTTTGTTTGGTCTTTTGTTGTTAGAAGTGAACCAGACTCGTGTCAGAGCCGCTAACGCCGTCGTCACCGTCACAGACACAGGCAGAACGTGCAAACTGAGCTCTGTAGTTCAGGATAAACTCGTTGTTTCTCTCGTGAGCAGAACCTCTCATCGGCAGATTAACGAGCTGGATTTAATCACAGCGGAGTTTCTTCTGCTGCAAAACGTCCCGAGGCTCAGAGTTTACGACTTTCACCGTGACAGAGGGAGGTCTGTGTGTGTGTGTGTGTGGGGTAAACAGACAAACGCCTTGCTCCGGGGCACAAAGGCAGCTCCCCCACAGATACACACACAGACGCTGGAGTGAGTGTGGTACAGACACAGAGCGGCTTGTGTCTTCAAACTTTGTCTTTTCTGCTCTGGAACAGGACTAGAACAGACTCTTTATGGTGAAAGTATAAAGACATTTTCAGGCTGTGATTAGTAACGTCTTAATGATCAATAACGTGATCGATTAGACCGGTTTCACGCTGAGACTCGACTGCTTCCTGTGTCCAAGAGAGACAAGTCCAAGTCCAAAGTCAGTGCCTCAAAGTTCAGTCTCTGATTTTAGTTTCAAATCTTTATATTAAATGATCAAACACATCTGGTATTTAATCTGAGAAATGAGCCTAATTAGATTTAATAAAAGTATTTATCATTTGTGAGAGTTTGGAACAAAACCCATCAGCGTTTACACATTTACAGAATCATTTAAAGATAAAAGCTTTACTGGAATATTCCAGGATAAGACTTTAAACATGGTTTGTTTATGGTTATTTTGTTTCTAAAAACATGCATGCAAAAAAAATCTTCTTTATTGTGAGTAAGGCTGCCTCTCCATAGATCTGACCTGTAAGAGCCAAAGAGCCAAATTATTTTTTGTTTAAAATGTTCAATATTATATTGTTTAAAAATAATTCATTTCCATGAAAGTTAAAAGCATAAATAATTTATTTTAAGATAAAAGATTAAAATGTATACATATGTGAATTGGTTAGAATTATGTTAAGGTTAAAGGGGCTGTACTGTGTAAGATTGAGAGGAATTTTAATGATCACATATAGTCCACAAACATTTAAATCATATTTATTCTTTACAACATGAATACTTAAGAGAGCACTGTTAACCAATCCACATCAGTGATACATTTATACGTATTTGAAATGTTTTATTACGGGCCGGAATATGGATCATTGACGCTAGATGTCATCATGCTTAATAGGCAAAATGCATGTGAATGGCTCCCTCTGGTGTTCAAAAGTGGAAATCACTTTGTTTGTTTGTTTTTCTTACATAGTGCCCCTTTAAGGTACACTTTATTGTCCCTGTAGGGAAATGTGTCCTCATTTGACCCATCCTTCAGTGCGGGGCATCTCCTCATGAGCAGTGACTCCACAGTGGACCCATGGTCCGGGACACATCTCCAAATGTTCTTTAGGCTTGGTCAGGACTACCGTAGCTGGAGGATATTACCCTAACATGCATGTTATTGGTTGGTGGGGAAACCGGAGTGCCCGGAGGAAACCCACCCAGACACGGGGAGAAACATGCAAACTCCACACAGAAAGGACCGGCCCGTGCGGGAATCGAACCCGCGACCTTCTTGCTGTGAGGCCAGAGCGCTATCCACTCAGCCACCGTGCTGCCAAAAATGATGTTTGAAACCGTATGTTAAAGTATCAGCTCCTTAAAGAGCGTATGATGTCATCACGTTTTGAGTATGAGCAGGTGGGAGCACACCTTTCTCACTGCAGCTCATTGTTCTTGTTATTGGCCACTACATGACCTGTTCCTGTTTCTCTCTGATCAGATATAATGAATTCATGGAACATTCCAACCACGGCAAAACAAAAAATTTGCAACAACTCCACCAGAATACATTTCTCGTCACAAAACACTTAGAAACAAGCTCGTTATATGATACTAAGGGTGCATTCACACTAGCACTGGTTAGTACGCTTTAATCGAACTCTAGTTCACTTGAAAGTCCGGTTCGTTTGGACAGGTGTGAATGCTCAAGTGAACTCTGATTCGGATCAAAAAAGTGAACTCTGGTCCACCTAAAAACATAGGTCTGGGTTCGGTTGAAGTGAACTCTGGTACGGTTCAAATGCAAATGTGAACGTCAAGTGAACTATAGACCGCTTCAAAAGCAGGAAGTGGACTACAGCGCAGAGCATTAGGTAAATACAACCAACATAAACACGCACTTTGTTGGAGCTAATAAGCCTCAGCAGAAGTGTTGCCCTGTTGTCAGGCGCTGGTGTAGTAGGAAATAAATAAATAAATGGAAATCAAAATGAGGCCAACTTGGATGGATCGAGTGTGTCGTCTCCTGGTCACACATCAAACAGAGCACTTATAGCCCTGTACTTCTGTGTTAAAAGTCCTGAGTGTACAGACTACACCTCCCATGATGCACCTGTGTTTTGTAGTCAGGAAGTCCCGCGGACTGTGCCGAGAGTTCAGTGCGAGCAGTGCGTAGCAGCGTAATAAGCGGCCCTTGCCTTTATGCAGACATCCTATCGCAATCTTGTGTGTATGAGTCCCGTGTGCGTTTATATGATGTAAGTATTGTTCGTGAGCATGTATAAAAGATTATTTCTGTGTGTTTATGATAGTAAGAGCTCGCTGCTAAGTTGCTAAAGCTACAACGTGCCTCGGCGCTGCCTGTTACGCCGTAATAGAGCTAATTATCGCTCATACTATGCCATCGGCCCTTCATCTGTCCAGCATCCATTTGTATATAGTGTATATTTCTCATTTTGAGTGATTTGCCGTGGTTTTTCGTTTCTATATTTGCTGTAACGTAGTAAAAGTTAAGTTTAAGTTCATTCCTTAGCTTAGGGCTCCCACTAGCGGCCAATGTGTGTAACTGCACGTATTTTTCACATGTAAAGTCAATGACTCATTGTATTGCCATTACTGACATATATTTTATTGTTTTTTCTTTCAGATAACCACACACACACACACACATATACACACTTATCACACATACACATCTACCATCCACCATCAATACCTCCTACAATAAACCTTCCTAACCATCTACCTGGAGTACGTCTGTTCCTTCTGACCGAGGACAGCTCAGTTGAAGCCCGATCAGTAACCAGTGCATTTAGACGCACATAGTACTCTACATTCTGTTTTATTTTGAAAAAAAAAGTGAACTTCCAGGCTTGGGAACAGCGCCACCACATGTGAAGGAGTGGAACAGCTTCTCAAAAGGCTTAGTTTGTTTGACAAAAGAGCAGTGTGAAAGCAAACCGCTCCAGTTGAAATGTTAAAAACAGTATGTATCAATTTTGGTCCCCAATCGAACCGAGTCTACTGGACTATTAGGTGTGAAAAACAACCTAACATGTGGTAGTGTTTGAGAGAGTCATCATGTTCTGCTCACACTCTAATGTTTAAGTCTTTACTCTGGATTTTCACAGATTAAACCAGATCATACACATTCCTCCGACGCTCTCACACTCGTTTGTTTGTGGTACTTTTCCCTCTAAAACTGTCCGACCGTATAAAACCCAAACACTTTCTACAAACTCGTAAAGACACAAAAGCCTTCTGTCTTTTCCTATTGTAAACACTCATTACTATTATTACGACGAGGAAAAACAGTTTGTAAAGTCAGAGTGAATCACCTGAGGACAAACTGTAAAAACACCTCGTTATGTCGACAGTAAAAGCTGCTCATTATGAGAACAGAAACTCAAACACTCTTTTTAGACGAGCGTTTGTGTTTCATTACAATAGGACCAGTCAGTTTAAGTGACAAATCCCTCTGGAGGAATCACATTATTACACATTATTAAACTAGATGAGAGTTTGTTTGTGTTTCTGGGCGTTTGCAGAGTCACATTTCATACGCTGATGATGTAAATGTTTTTATACCTTCTCTGTCTGATCACTCTGAAAACTCTGACCTGAAAACAAACTGATCAATCATAATCAATCATAATCAATCACAAAATCTACTCTGTGAACGTCAAACGCAACCAGTCAACTCAAAATATCTCTCAAACTGAACAAAACTAATGTGACCAAAGCTTCACGTAGTTCACTTTAATACCAGGTGTCCCTCAAGGCTCCATGTTGGGCCCACCACTGTTTATGAGCAACAAACAAAAACATAAAACCAAAATTTTTAAATGTACACAATAGGGCTGTCACGATTAGTCGACGTAGTCGACGACGTCGACTATAAAAAATCGTCGACGCAGATTTGCTATAGTCGACGCGTCGCTTCATTCCATTTTACAATAATAAACCAGAAAAGAGAACAGCTGCACCAGCGAGCGGAGCTGCAACATGGACAGGATCCTGTCAAAAGAAAGGCTACTGATGCAGATAAAACAGGAGACGAACGCACCACGAAGTTGTGATTATTTTGTCGGCATTAACGCAACTCGATGCACGCGATGCATGAATGAAAGTGTCCCGCTCTGCCGCTGTGCCTTCTCTCTCTCTCTCATACACAGTCCACACACAGAGGATCTTTTCCGCTGTAGTTATTGCAGTGGACACGAGGAAGAAAGGTCTGCTGTACTAACAGCGGGACAGAGACGAGTCTGAGCTCCGTGTGAGTGTTTAAATCATCCAAAAAGACCCAGAAATGACAGAGATATGACCTGTTAAAGACTTCAAACCACTAACAGCCCATTAAATATGCGCACGGAGATTCAGCGGCGATGCGCGAACTTTTACACACGTGTTTGTGATGTTTACTTTCAAAACGTTAAAACGGCCTTGTTTCACTTCCCACAGTGTATTTAGTGACACTGAGCTGGTTTGAACCAGGACTATCCCAGAACTGGACCAGTTTTAACCAGGACTATCCCAGAACTGGACCAGGTTTAACCAGGACTATCCCAGAACTGGACCAGGTTTTAACCAGGACTATCCAGAACTGGACCAGGTTTTAACCAGAACTATCCCAGAACTGGACCAGGTTTTAACCAGAACTATCCCAGAACTAGACCAGGTTTTCATCAGGACTGAACCAGGACTATCCCAGAACTGGACCAGGTTTTCATCAGGACTGAAAATGTTAGTTGCCAATGTAACTATAGTTCTATGAGTGGCTTAAACTTGGTTTTATAAATTTCTGTTCGGCCTAAACAAAATGAAATAACATTCTGATCCTAAAACATATTAAACCTGATGGACACTGGTAATATTATTATGTGAAACTGAGTTTTTTCATTGAACTACAAATTAGACATTTTAAAAATATAATTTGGTGTTAAAATTATGCATCTAAACCTAAACCACAGACAGACAGTTTTGTACTTTTGCAGACGGGGGCGGGGGGGGGGGGGGGGGGGGAGCACTGGTTTAAAGCAAAACTGTGTTTAGCAGATCACGTAAAAAAAATAATCGTTGACTAATCGACTATTAAAATAATCGTTAGTGACAGCCCTAGTACACAACCCAAAGAAGGTGAGACTTTCTGCTTCATTCACAGAAAAACAACTAAAGTCGGAGAAAAGTCTGATTCAGATTCACACCAAAGTCACGACGACAAATGTGAAACGTTTGACTCATTTTGACTCAATTATGCAAATGAGATTCAACTCCCACGAATAAATTAACTTAACAAACGAGAAACAAACAGAGACTAAAACTAGACTAAAACTAGACTAAAGCAGACTAAACCAGGACTAAAACAGGACTAAAGCAGGACTAAAGCAGGACTAAAGCAGGACTAAAACAGGACTAAAACAGGACTAAAACAGGACTAAAGCAGGACTAAAGCAGGACTAAAGCAGGACTAAAGCAGGACTAAAACAGGACTAAAACAGACTAAACCAGGACTAAAACAGGACTAAAACAGACTAAAGTAGGACTAAAGCAGGACTAAAGCAGACTAAAAACAGGACTAAACAGGACTAAACCAGGACTAAAACAGGACTAAAGCAGGACTAAAGCAGGACTAAAGCAGGACTAAAACAGGACTAAAGCAACAAAAAAAAGGACTAAAACAGGACTAAAACAGGACTAAAGCAGGACTAAAGCAGGACTAAACCAGGACTAAAACAGGACTAAAGCAGGACTAAAGCAGGACTAAACAGACTAAAACAGGACTAAAAACAGGACTAAAACAGGACTAAAGCAGGACTAAAGCAGGACTAAAACAGGACTAAACAGGACTAAACAGGACTAAAACAGGACTAAAACAGGACTAAAGCAGGACTAAACCAGGGACTAAAACAGGACTAAAACAGGACTAAAGCAGGACTAAAGCAGGACTAAAACAGGACTAAAACAGGACTAAAACAGGACTAAACCAGGACTAAAACAGACAAAAACTAAAACAGACTAAAGCAGGACTAAAGCAGACTAAACAGGACTAAAGCAGGACTAAAACAGACTAACAGGACTAAAACAGGACTAAAACGGACTAAAACAGGACTAAAACAGGACTAAAACAGGACTAAAACAGGACTAAAACAGGGCTAAAAACTGGACTGAATCTGGACTGAATCGGGTCAGAAACATGTTTAAACTTTTGCTGAATCCAAACTAGGTCATTAAGTGTATAAAAGTGTGCACCTCCGAAAATTCTCCTTTGGGAAATTAACTCGGAATCTCATTTAGGAAACTTCATCTAACAAGGAGACGAGGAAAGAAGAGAAGAGACGAGGAAAGGAGAGAAGGAGATGAGAAAGGGAAGAAGGAGACGAGGAAAGGAGAGAAGGAGACGAGGAAAGAGGAGAAGGAGATGAGAAAGGAAAAAGGAGACAAAAAAGGAGAGAAGGAAAGGAGAGAAGGAAAGAAGAGAAAGAGATAAGGAAAAAAGAGAATGAGATGAAGAAAGAAGGAAAGGAGAGAAAGAGATGAAAGGAAAGATGGGAGCAAGGAAAGGAGAAAAGGAGACAAGGAGAGGAGAGAAGGAGATGAGGAAAGGAGACAAGGAGAGAAAAGGAGAGAAGGAAAGAAGGAAAAAAAGAGAAGGAGACATGTTTTCTATTTGGTCACAGTCACAGAATCTGATTAAACTTCTCTACAAACTGGATTCATGTGACAGTCTGGGTCCTGGTCTGGGTCCAGGTCTGGGTCCAGGTCTGGGTCTTGGTCTAGACTCGGGTCTGGACTGGACATGAACCCGGTGCAGAGGTCAGAGGTCACACACAGGGGTCACAGATTCAACGACCTCTCAGCGTTTGCACAATAAAGAACTTTCACCACAGAGGTATAAGAGTGTGAAGGAGAATATACTTATTTATCCGTTATTTTCACAAAAACTCGAGCGTGTCCCAGTTTTTAAAATGTGAAAATCTGGTCAGCGTAGCATTGGAAAAAAAATGTGACAAGTTTATGTGGTGAAACTAGAGAGAAAAACCTTCAAAATTAGTTTAGAGTGACTTTCTTCATTCATCTCCTTCTCTCCTTTCCTCATCTCCTTCTCTCCTTACTTCATCTCCTTCTCTCCTTTCCTCATCTCCTTCTCTCTCTTCTTCATCTCCTTCTCTCCTTTCCTCATCTTCTTCTCTCCTTTCCTCATCTCCTTCTCTCCTTTCCTCGTCTCCTTCTTGCTTTCCTATCTCTTCTCTCCTTTCTTCTCTCCTTTCCTCGTCTCCTTCTCTCCTTTCCTCATCTCCTTCTTTCTTTCCTCATGTCCTCTCCTTCCTCGTCTCCTTCTTTCCTTCCTCTGTCCTCTCCTTTCCTCGTCTCCTTCTCTCTTTTCTTCTCCTTCTCTCTTTTCCTCCTTTTCTCTTTCCTCATCTCCTTCTCTCCTTTCCTCATCTCTTTCCTCGTCTCCTTCTCTCTTTTCCTCGTCTCCTTCTCTCCTTTCCTCATCTCCTTCTCTCCTTTCCTCATCTCCTCTCTCCTTTCCTCATCTCCTTTTCTTCTTTCCTCGCCTCCTTCTCTCTTTTCCTCATCTCCTTCTTCTCCTTTCTTCATCTCCTTTGTCTCCTCTTCCTCGTCTCCTTCTCTCCTTTCTTCATCTCCTTGTCTCCTTTCCTCATCTCCTTCTCTCTTTCCTCATCTCCTTCTTTCCTTGTCCTTGTCTCCTTCTTCTCCTTTCTTCATCTCCTCTCTCCTTTCCTCATTTCTCCTTTCTCTCCTTTCTTCATCACCTTCTTCCTTTCCTCGCTTCCTTCTCCTCCTTTCCTCATCTCCTTCTCTCCTTTCTTTCATCTCCTTCTCTTTTCCTTGTCTCCTTTCTTCGTTCCTCGTCTCCTTCTCTCCTTTCATCTTCTTCCTTTCTCTCCTTTCCTCATCTCCTCTCTCTTTTCCTATCTCCTTTTCTCCCTTCTCATCTCCTCTCTCCTCTTCCTCACTCCTTCTCTCCTTCCCTCATCTCCTCTCTCTTCTTTCCTCATCTCCTTCTTTCCTTCCTCGTCTCGTTCTCTCCTTTCTCATTCCTTTCTTTCCTCTCCTACCGGCCTTCCTTCCTTTCCTCATCTCCTTCTCTCCTCCTTCTCCTTTCCTCCATCTCCCTCTTCGTCCTCTCTCCTTCTCTCCTTTCATCTTCTCCTCTCCTCTTCTTCCTCATCTCCTTCTCTCCTTTCTTCATCTCCTTCGTCTCCTTTCTCATCTCCTTTCTCTCCTCTTCCTTCTCTCCTTTCCTCATCTCCCTTTCTCTCCTTTCCTCACTCCTTCTTTCCTTTCCCTCATATCCTTCTTCTCTTTTCCTCATCTCCTATCTACTCCTTTCCTCAGTCTCCTTCTTCCTTTCTCATCCCTTCGTCTCCTTTCCTTCAATCTCCTTCTCTCCCTTTCCTCACCTCCTTCTTTCCTTTCCTCCACTCTTTCTCTCCTTTCCTCGTCTCCCTCTCCTTCTCCTCCATCTCCTTTCTCTCCTCTGGCCTCGTCTCCTTCCTTTCCTTTTTCCTCATCTCCTCTCTCCTTTCCTTCTCTACTTTTCCTCGTCTCCTTCTCTTCTTTCTCGTCTCCTTCTCTACTTTCCTGTCTCCTCTCTCTTTTCCTCGTCTCCTTCTCCTTTTTCCTCATCTCCTTCTCTCCTTTCCTCATGCTCCTTTCCTCATCTCCTTCTCTTCTTTCCTCGTCTCCTTCCTCTTCTTTCCTCGGTCTCCTCTCTCTTCATCTCCTTCTCTCTTTTCCTCTCTTTCCTCTCTCCTTCTCTTCTTTCCTCTCTCCTTCTCTCTTTTCTTTCATCTCCTTCTCTCTTCTTCTCTCCTTCTCTCTTTTCTCCTCTCCTTCTCTTTTTCATCTCCTTCTCTCTTTCTTCATCTAATAATACATCCATGTTACAAACTAGTTTCTGTTCCTGAGAAAAGTCCAAACTCTGCTGCCGGTTCCTCAAACGTCTCACGACACCTCAGACTTTCTGCCCAATCATCATAAATGTGTTTAAAAGTAGTTCAGAGGAGGATTGTGGGAGGGCATCTGGGGTTTGTGTGTGTGTGTGGGATCGTGGAGGGCATCTGGGTTTGTGTGTGTGTGTGGTGTGTGTGGTGTAGCGGGGGGCGGAGGGCATCTGGGGTTTTTGGCTCAGGCACAAACCCAGAGGAAAAAAAAACTTTAAAAACTATAATTATGAAAATATTTTTGTTGTAAAATTCAAAGGTTTAAAATCAAGTCGAGTCGTGTCAGAGTTTGAACCAGGCTGAACCAGGTCTGAACCGGGACTGAACCAGGACTGAACCAGGACTGAACCATATGACCAGTACTGAGCCAGGACTGAACCAGGTCTGAACAAGATCCGGTTCTGATTCAGTTACTGTGGAGTCTGGTGCTTTGAATTATTACCTAGAAGTAACTTTCTCTGATCATCACAACCTCTTTCTTCACAAATAATTAGGCCCACACTAGTCCTGCTTTAGTCCTGTTTTAGTCCTGTTTAGTCCTGCTTTAGTCCTGCTTTAGTCCTGTTTAGTCCTGTTTAGTCCTGTTTTAGTCCTGTTTTAGTCCTGCTTTAGTCCTGCTTTAGTCCTGTTTTAGTCCTGTTTTAGTCCTGCTTTAGTCCTGCTTTAGTCCTGTTTTAATCCTGTTTTATCCTGTTTGGTCCTGTTTTAGTCCTGTTTTAGTCCTGCTTTAGTCCTGCTTTAGTCCTGTTTAGTCCTGTTTAGTCCTGCTTTAGTCCTGCTTTAGTCCTGCTTTAGTCCTGCTTTAGTCCTGTTTTAATCCTGTTTATCCTGTTTTTAGTCCTGTTTAGTCCTGCTTTAGTCCTGCTTTAGTCCTGCTTTAGTCCTGTTTTAATCCTGTTTTAATCCTGTTTTAGTCCTGGCTTTAGTCCTGCTTTAGTCCTGCTTTAGTCCTGTTTTAGTCCTGTTTTAGTCCTGCTTTAGTCCTGTTTTAGTCCTGCTTTAGTCCTGCTTTAGTCCTGTTTTAGTCCTGCTTTAGTCCTGTTTAGTCCTGCTTTAGTCCTGTTTTAGTCCTGTTTTAGTCCTGCTTTAGTCCTGCTTTAGTCCTGCTTTAGTCCTGGTTTAGTCCTGCTTTAGTCCTGCTTTAGTCCTGTTTTAATCCTGCTTTAGTCCTGCTTTAGTCTTGTTTTAGTCCTGTTTTAGTCCCGCTTTAGTCTTGTTTGGTCCTGTTTCAGTCTGAAGTGAAATATAACTCTCTCGTTTAGAAACAGATGGACAGACTTTGAACTTCTGTCTCGGGTCAAAGCCGTTGACCTCACATATGTCACTGAGACTTTTAGTTCTTGTTTTGTTCTTGTTTTAGTCCTGTTCTCCTGTTTTAGTCCTGTTCCAGTCCTGTTTTGTCCTGTTCAGTCCTGTGTTTTCTATGTGTTTTGGTGCATTCATGGTGTGTTTAGTCAGACTCACTTGCAGTCTCGATCCTCCAGGTCAAAGTGAGGGTTGTGTTGCTGTGTTAGTGAGTTTTCAGCGTGTTTTAAGCGTGTTTTCGGTCTGTTTTCGGTGTGTGTGTTGGTGTTAAACTCACTTGCAGTCTCGATCCTCCAGGTCAAAATGAGGGTTGAAGTTGATGAGGATCTTCTGTCGGACTCTGGAGCGTGATGGTCCAAACACAGTTCTGCGACGGAGGATAAGCTCCGGATAATCTGGAGACGTCAGGTAGCTCGCATCTCCGATCTCTATGAGTCCGCCGCAGTTTTCTGTAAAAAGAACAGAAGGAACACGCTTTAGTCCGCCGCTCTGATCTCTATGAGTTCTATTCTGCACCCAGACCTGGTGCATGGTCTTAGTTTTTCTTCTGTTGGTCACTAGTGGCTCTCATTTTGTCCTTGAAGGGCCGGCTGTGACTAAAATTAATCTACTAATCTTTGACATACAACAAATAATAGTCTCTGTACTTGATTGTTTTACATTTATTGAAGCAACAGTTAGTGAATAAACATCCACATTAGTCTGGAAAATGACGTAATCTAACAGAATTATTTGTTTGAAACTTAAAGAGTCAGACACCCTGATCACTCCTGGCACAAATAATAAATTCAAGTAAACCTGATAAGACCTTGAGGGCCGCATAAAATGATGTGAAGGTCGTGTCTGTCTTTTCTTTTACTTTAATATAAAAGATCATCAGATGTGAGAGTGAACATGGGGCAGTGTCAGTTGTGAACGACAGAGCAGAGAGATTAAACCAGGACAGCGCTGGTACCAAGGTCCGGTGCCTTCTGCGCTTTTTGGATCAACACGGCTTCACGCTCTCATAACGGGCCGCTGGACGTTAGACCAGAGCCTTTCCCCTGACCATAAAGACCAACCAGAGACCAGACTGAAGTGGACACAACCTCGCCCTTGTCTGTCCCGGGACTGTACGGTCACACACTGAAGACCCTAAAGACCCTCTGCACACGTCACCAAGACCATGAGCTCTTATTATAACTTTAGGTCGACAGAACAGAGTGTTGTTGAAGAAAAAAACACAAACTTACTGAAGCCCAGACGGAATAATTTTGTGACAAATATAGATACTGATATAATTTAACTAAATAGATAATAAGGTAAGGTAAGGTACACTTTTATTGTCCCTGTAGGGAAATGTGTCCTCTGCATTTGACCCATTCTTCAATGCCTCTGAGCATCTCCTCAGGAGCAGTGACTCCACAGTGCAGCACTCAGGACCCATCTCCAGATGTTCTTTAGGCTTGGTCAGGACTACTGTAGCTGGAGGATATTACCCTAACATGCATGTTATTAGTTGGTGGGGAAAACCGGAGTGCCCGGAGGAAACCCACCCAGACACGAGGAGAAACATGCAAACTCCACACAGAAAGGACCGGGCCCGTGCGGGAATCGAACCCGCGACCTTCTTGCTGTGAGGCAAGAGCGCTAACCGCTCAGCCACCGTGCCTAATACTATAACTAGATTCAGCTAATATTCTCCTTGTTGAACTTGCTCTGCTCCACTGTCATGTTCTGCAGGCTGTAATAAGCTTCACTAATGAACTGGGGGATCAGACAAAAACAGCACATCTAGAGCTCAGAGCGGCTAAAAACACAAAAATACTCTTTACACTAACACTAAGATCATCGACTGAGGCAGAATATTGTCTCATGTGTCCACCACAATTATCTGTCATAAAAGCACAAATACGCTTTAATCAGGGGCGTCAGACTGGGGGGGTGAATGGTGTGAGTTTCCTCGGGCCCAGGGCAGGAAGGGCCCCAAAGCAGATTATTTTATTTGTGAGACAGATTGTTCCTAAATGTAATTATTTGTAATTTCAGAGCGAGGTATGTGCAAATACAGTAGAAAGTGTTGAAAATGTCACAAGGATTTTGAACAATTTTAGGATCGTTTAGACAAGTTTAAAAGTTTAAAAGCTCTGACCCAAAAGTTTGAACACTAAAAACTTGTCACGTTATGTTAAATCTTTTGAAGCATTATTAAGGATTTGATCTGATTTGCCAAAGTTTGCAAAAAATAAATAAGATTCTATTTGTTTATAAAACCCAAATGAATGAGAAAAATAAAGAGAGCAGACGAAATAATAAAACCAAGATAACAGGCTGCAACAAGTTAATCGATTAATCGTAATTTAGTAATCGAATCATCGTTAACTGTCGTTATACAGGAGGTTCCAAACATCCGTGAGCCGTGGAAAAGCTTCAGATTTAACAGAAATGTTGTGTTTTTGTAAATACTTCTTTGCCTGACCCAAAGTCACTGGGATAGGCTCCATTCACCCGCGACCCCAAACGACCTGAGCGGTACAAAAGGAATGAATAGTTTACCTGAGCCTATAGTGTTGTTCTATATAATACAGTTTTAAAACTGAAAATAGACTTCGTTCTTGATGAAGCCCAGTTATGACGCCATGTAATCTTTAAAATGCTTTCATAGATTTCAACAGAAAACACAAATAGTTTTTTTTTGGGTTTTAAGCTAGTTTCAGGAAACAAAAATCTAAACACTTTTTTTCTTGCTAACGGTATTTCAAATGAGGATCTAGTTTTGGTTGTTTAGTATCAGACGTTCAGATACTTTTGATCTACACCTTCAGAATGTCTTCAAGCGATGTTACCTCAGCTCAAATTGGCAATGATCTCGTAATCAAGTCACTTTTGTGTTTTAAACAACTAATTGATCACCAAGATAATTGTTAGTTGCAGCTCTACAAGATAAAGTATCAGGGCCCATGTACACAGTTTGTACCTGGGCCCAGAATGTGGAGCTACGGCCCTGCTCTAGTCTCTGTGTGTCCTCCACAGTTTATAGACCCTTTTCATGCTACGTCACGGTGACGGCACAGCTCCAGCCGGAGGCAAAAAAGACGAAAACTCATAGCCGACGCATTAAAAGTTTGAAATTTTATCGTGGTTAAAATGTCGTTTGTTGTGAACTGTGACTAAGACCTTTGTGTCTAAAGTTAGTCTGACCTGACCCAGACGTGTAGCTGCAGTTTGATGTTCAAACTGATCTGTTTATTTAGAATTCTAGCTAAAACTGCACTGTTGTCAATAAATCAATTTTACACACAAGACCCTTATTTTCTACTTTAGCAAAGCCTTTGACGCGAGCTAACACATTTTCAAAGCTACAAGCAACCATCCGATTAAATTCATTAGGTCTTCTGTTATACTTCTATGTTGTTTTTCTTATGAACAGACCTCTGTTTGTATCCAGACCTTGACAGTTTGGGCTGCACACTGTTCCTTCTTCAGAAGAGTCACTTGGTGTTCCTGTGACGTGTCTGCTCAGCTGGTTTATATCTTTCTTTCTGTTTATTACTCCGACGAATCTTTCTGTTTATTACTCCGACAAAACTATTCTTCAGAACATAGAAAAATTTAAATATCTTGGAATATGGGTTGATTCAGAACTCACATTCAAACCACATATTGACTACATAGCCAATAAAGCCTATGCACTTCTGGGTCAGCTATACAGATCAATTAATTGTTTCACTAAGATATTAGGAAAAGAATTGTCCAACAACTTGTCTTACCTGCCATTGACTATGGAGATATAATTTATCAAATGCTACAGACACAGTTCTTAAGCCCTTAACTACACTTATGAATTCACTTTGTAGATTTGTGCTTAGATGTAATTACTTTACTCATCACTGTCTGTTATATGAGTCACTAAACTGGCTACAGCCAAAGGCAAGAAGACAATTCCATTGGTTAATATTTGTGTTCAGATGTGTAAATTTTGACTTTCCATATTATTTAAAGCAACACATGGTGCCTTTTAGGTCTTCGTATTCTCTCAGAAACTTGGAGCAGCCATATTTTAGAGTTCCCTCTGTAAAGAGAGAGGTAGGTAAGAAAGCATTCTGCTTTAAAGCCACATCTGATTGGAACAACTTGAACTCAGATATCAGGTCTATAACTTCACTTCAACGGTTTAAATCAGCTTTGTATGAAAAGCTAAAAACTGTATGTGTCTGTTATTAATCTACAACTTCTTAAAATACGATTGAGTTGCCTGGTCTAAATGATGTTGGATTTTTAGATACCATGTTAATGTCATTGTGAATGCACTTTAAACCAAAGTAATGAAATGTCTTAAATTGGTATTTATGTATCTGAATTGTGTAACTGTAAAATGAGGATGGTTGTGGGGCAAAGCTGTGAAGAGCAAGATGTCTTGTGTTTGTATGTTACTGTTATGTGGATGTATTTGCTGTAATTGTTTTGTGTTAAATTATTTTGTGTTTTAGGACCCCCTCGAAAAAGAGATGGTACATCTCAAGGGGCTATCCTTAATAAATAAATAAATACAGGTTTTGGCGCCATTTTCCTACTTGGGACAGTAGGACGATGGCGCCCACCAGACTGTTAATCGGGACGAGGGGGCGTATCAACTCTCTCACACCTGGGACACAGTTCTGAAGAGGTCGGACTGCAGATGGCGCCATCGTCCTGCTGTCCCAAGTAGGAAAATGGCGCCAAAACCTGTATAAACCAGCTGAGCAGACACGTCACAGGAACACCAAGTGACACTTCTGAAGAAGGAACAGTGTGCAGCCCAAACTGTCAAGGTCTGGATACAAACAGAGGTCTGTTTATATGAAAAAACAACATAAACTACAAGCAACCAATTTTGTTGGACTAAATTAATCTTAAAATAATTACTATTAAATGTTGTGTCTCTGAAGCACTAATAATAGGAGGTGCACAGCTCCCTAAGATCACGATTACAGACTGGCATTTTAGCACTTTACGTGTTTAAGCGAAGTTAAAAACAACAACCTCAAACCAAAAGAAAAATCACCTTTTTGTAAGCCCTTCGGTTTAAAGAGGTCATGCTATCCCTCCGATCCGTTAAGGACGGAACCACACGAGCTCAGACATATTAATACTTCCATCCTTGTCAGCGAACAGTAAGTTCACCCAAAGTCCTTGTGCTCAAGGTCCTACCAGAAGTATTTAGTTACGATCATATATCCTGGACCGTTTCGTATCCAGAATTTGACATTTTTATTCTGCTTTTGTGTTTAAAAACATCCCTCCAGAAAACGAGCTGTTTACTCTGCGCCCTTTCAAGCCCATCCGGAGGTAACGTCGTCTTTTTGTCTCCGGCTAAGCTCCGCACCAGAATTTGACGCAACCTTGTTTACTAACCGTGCAAGGGGTTCTATATGAAGCAGAATAAAATAAGACACTTTTTACTCTGGCAGCTCCCTCTTCTGCCTGTTTTCTTAATATTTAAATTGCCCAAAACTGTAAAATTCTTTTAGTATAACAGGAAAAGTGCCCCCCGAAAAGTAAGTGTGTTTAAATCGTCGTTACAACATTCTTCTTGAAGCTTTCCAGTTACTGCTCTTTTCCCTCTGTTCTTACTGAGATTTTTATAAAAATGCAAAAATAATTACTGGATCGAGAACTTCAAAATGTTTTACCCAACACAGTCTCACTAGAGCGGCGTTACACTTTACCACAACCGGACTTCCACAGCTGTCTTTACTTATGTTAGACACGAGATGAAAAAGAGTAGAAAAAAAACACAAGATTAGGTTGGACCATGTGGGGACATTTTTCTTCAGGTGAAAACAAGGTAAGTTTAGGCATAAAGTCACTATAATGTGTAAGTTTAGGTCTGGGGTTTGGTGGGCAGTGTTAAGATTAGAATCCAGGATTTCATTTAATATTCATAAATTAAAATGAACACGTCTTAACAAACCACCATAGAAATGAACTTGGACTGCTGATGCGTACTATAATTACACAAAACAGACTGTGAAGCTCTGCTAATCTATACCTTATTTACTAGGGGATGTAACGATTTCACCTAAATATTCGAAAAGTAGTACAGTATCGATACCCACAGCTCCTTTTACGATCCGCAGCCATCGATCCGGCGTTTCTACTATCTTATCCTCAATCCAGGCCACACATCGATGTAACTTTGAATCGCTTTCGAATCTAAGCCCAAAGAATCGATTTATTTAGATAATGGCGAAACATAAACCCATTGCAGACAAACCGGCATTCTGTAGTCGTTTATTTTTCACATAAATGTTTCATTAAATGCGTTTTATTACGCTTGGTTTTCCGCGCTGCGTCATCATCAAAACGCCCTGCCAGCACTTGTTTCCACAGGAATCCTCTCTCCGGACGGACCGCTGCTACACAGCCCAGCGGAGGAGACGGACAGCGCTGACCCATACCGCGGGCCGCCGCAGAGCGCACAGAGCGGGAGACCAGAGGGACAAAGCCGTAAAGGCGAAACCAAACTGGCCTACGGAGGTAACGCTGCGAAACGACTCCGAGCGAGGCTCCGAAAAAAGAACCAGACCAGCGCAACGCCACAGTCATAAACACCACTCCGCGCATTTGTGCAGGCTTATGACTCCGCTCCAGTCTGTCATATTGGGACATATGACGTACTTAAGACGCAACATCACCATGCTTTGGGTCAAAACCGGAGTCTGCAATGTTTGTGGATTTAATTTTGAATCTAATGATAAGTCATGAAGATACAGTTACAGATCCCGTCTCAACAACTTCTGCATCTGTGTGAAAATGATTCAATAAGATGGTGAAATGTGAGTCACTTATTTTATTATGATACTAAACTTGTGTATTAAGGGGAAATTTGCAATGTGAAAATAATTGTGTCATTAAGCTGAATACTTTTATTTTACCCCTTATACTTACCTTATTTTATTATTTTTTATTGAGTTTTTGATTTAATGCAAAATCTTGGTAATGACTTTATTTATGTTGTAAGTTATCAAACTGAATCGAATACTCGTTTTAAACTGCTGTATTGTTCTGAATCGTATCGTTCCTCTTTGGAAACCCCAAAACATCAATTTTGTAATCGTTTTTCTTGCCCTCTTCGAAACCTGTCATCGGCCCTATCGTTCTAAAACGTATCGTTTTACACCCCTACTATTGATATCATATTGTTGTAATGTCATGGTAAATGTTCACACTTTTCTTGTTGAGACCGGCTCCAAGTCTGCTTCTTATACAGCCGACTTTGGGCTTCTTAATTCAGAGTCTTTGAAGGAAGAGGTCAATTTTAGTAATTTTTCAAGTTTTCTATAGCTATTGCTGAACACATTGGCAAATTTTTGTAAAACTTCATGTCTAAAAGTCTCATTAATGTAGAAACTTGTTTTGCGGAGACACATTATCTAACTTTTTTACTGAATGGCCGAGGTCACTATGTTTTCTGTCTGAAAAATCTGGCAACACAGGTCTGGTCTTTTTGAGTGACAGATGGATTCAACCAATCACAGTGAGCAGAACTTTCTGGAAAAGCATGAATTCAATTGGACTCATTTACAAAAGTCCAA
>JBBPFD010000230.1:0-25036 GCA_038363315.1 Mugilogobius chulae | reverse complement strand
GAGAGGAGAAAAAGAAGAGAAAAAGAGAGAGGAGCGAGAGATGAGAGAGAAAGGAAGAAAGAGAGACGCAGAGAGAGAAAGAGAAAAGAGAAAGGAAAGAAGAGAGAGACAAGAAGGAGAGAGAGGAGCGAGAGACAGAAAGAGAGTGAGCAGAATAGACAGCAGAACCGGGGAGACTGTAAAGAGAGAGCGGAGAGAGAGAGGAGGAATGCCGGGGAAGAGTAAGAGAGAGCGGATACAGAGAGACAGCGAGTCGGGGGAGAGAAGAGAGGAGACATAACCAGAGAGACTGAAGAGAGAGCGGAAAGAGAGAGAGACATAACCAGCCAGGGGAAATAGCGAGCGGACACAGAGAGACAGGAGAGCCGGGGGAGAGCTGTGTCAGGGCGGACATTGAGCTGAAACAGAGCCGGGAAGAGAGTGAAGAGAGAGCGGATACACAGAGGAGACAGACCCGTGGGAGAGGGAGAAGAGGGGACAGAAAATGAGGTACAGCATGAGAAAGGTTGGACACGGAGCACCGGGGAACAACTGTATCAGAGCGGAGACAGAGGGGAGAGAAGAGCCGGGAGAGAGAGAGAGGAGAGAAAGAAAGGTACAGCCGAAAGAGAGCGAAGAGAGAGCGGACACACGGAGAGACAGAGCGAGGAAAGAGAGGAGAGAGCGGACAGAGAGAGGAGACAGACCCGTGGGAAAGACAGAGGAAAGAGCGGTCAGAAAGCTCCGCGGAACAACTGTGTCAGAGCGGAGACAGAAGAGAGAGAAAAACCCGGGGAGAAAGAGAAGAGAGCGGGCAGAGACAGACCCAGAAGAGCCAAGACCAGGACCAGGACCAGGACTTACCCAAATGCGTGAGCGCTCGCGCCAGCCGCAGCGTTTGGCACAAGACGAACAAAAAGCGACGCTCCACGGCTATCCTGGCGCCTGCGACCGCAACGAAATCAGACGAAAAAAAAAAAAAACTCCGTACAGGTCCAAATCAGGTCCAGATCAGGTCCGAGTCCGGTCCGGAGCGGCAGACATCCCCCCGGCGCCTCGCGAGCACATCCACAAACGCGATATTCCCGGTGAAACGGCGGTAAATCCAGTGCGTAAAAGGTAAAATCCCAAAGAGCGGAGTGTCGGTGTGAGCAGAGCGGCGGCGAGTCTCCGAATGAGCCACAAGAACCACTAGTTGAAGAAGCGTGTGCGCGCGCGGCGGTAGAGGAGGCGGTGGAGGAGGCGGAGACGCGCGGTGCTACTGCCGCTACTGCTGCTGCTGTTGTGTTCTCTAGTGCCGCGCGCGCAACACGAGCGGCGGTGACAGGCGGAGCAGCGGCGGTGTGAGAGGTCCTCGTGCACGCGCAGAGAGAGAGAGAGAGAGAGAGAGGAGAGAGGAGAGAGAGAGAGAGAGAGAGAGAGAGGGAGGGGTGAGACGCACGCGCAGGAAGCAGACGAGTCACAGGAGGCGAACGTGTTGCGCACCGCCGCGAAGCAGAAGCGTGTTGAGCGCGGAGAGAGAGAGAGGAGAGAGAGAAGAGAGAGGAGTGTGTGTGTGTTTTTCAGTACAGGAAGAGTGTGTTACAGAGACAATTAAAGGCACGCGCCCGGGTAAATGTGGGCTACTTTAGTCTGTTTTAACCCAGTTTGGTCTGGATTAAGTATTGGCTCAATTTCGTTGTTTGTGGTTTTCTTTAGCATTAGTGTAACTAGTTTTAAATTGACAAACAACAAGATAATAATGCAAGAAATAGTAGATCTCTCTCCCTCTTTTTCCTCTTTTGCTGTCTCTCTTTCTTCTCTCTCTCTCCCTCTCTTCGCCCTCTCTCCATTATTCTTTCTCTCCTTTCTCTTTTTCTTTTAAAGAGACAATAAATAAAATTCCAATACACACAAGAACAAAGGCGAAACGTAGGAATAATAGTAACTATTAAAAAAATATTAATAATAAATATGAAATACTGTATATGGTGAGGGAGAAAGAGAGAGAGAGAGGAGAGAGAAAGAAAGAGAGAGAGGAGAGAGGAAAGAAGGGAAGAGAGAGGGAAAAAGAGACAACGAGGAGACAGAAGAGAGAGATATAAAAAGAGAGGAGAGAAAGAAATGAAGAGAGAGAAGAGAGAGAGAAGAGAGAGGGAGGAGAAAGAAAGAAAGGGGAGGGGAAGATAGAGGAGAGAGAGAGAGAGAGAGAGAGAGGAAAGAAGAGAAAAGAAGGAGAGAGAGGTAGTAGAGAGAGAGAGAAAGAAAAAGAGAGAGAGGAAAGAGAGAACGAGGCGATAGAAGAAGAGAGAGAAAGAGGAGAGAGGAAAGAAAGAGAAAAGATGGAGAGAGAGGGAGACAGGAGAGATAGACGAGAGAGAGAAAGGGGGAAGAGAGGAGAGAAAGGAGGAGAAAGAAAGAAAAGGGAAGATAGAGGGAGAGAGAGAAAGAAGAGAGAGAAAGAAGAGAGAGGAAAGACCGAAAAGATGGAGAAAGAGAATAACAGAATACTCACATAGTGGCAGAGTGGTTAGTGCTCTGGCCTCACAAGGTTGCAGGTCTTCTCTGTGTCTGGGTGAGTTTCCTCCAGTTTCCACATCAACACAATCACACGCAGGTCAGGGAGGCTTAGTGGTGGTCGGAGGTTGAGGCGCCGGGTGTTTCACTGCTGAAGCTTTTTGTGACTCTGGGTCTGTGAAAGGAGTTAAACAAATAAAGATTACATAGATACTTAAAAAGACAGAAATAGCACTTATCAGTTCTGTTTGATCTGATAGAACAACTACACAGCTCTGTTCATAAAGTGTTAAAGGTTAGTCTGTTTAACTCTGCTCTGGTGTTAAACTGGTGCAGGTTTTACAGGCTCAGAGGCAAACGTGGAGGAAACACGGGAAGTCTGAGTCCAGAGTGAGAAAGAGATTAGATAAAGAGAAGGAAACAAGGAACAAAAGAGACGAAAACAAAATCTGAGAGGAGAAAGAGAAGAAAGAGAAGAGGAGGAGGAGGAGAAGAGGAGAGGAGAAGAGAAGAAGAGGAGAAAGAGAGGAGGAGAGAAAAAGAAGAGGAGGAGAAGAGGAGAGGAGAAGAGGAGAAAGAGAGGAGGAGGAGAAAAGAAGAGGAGGAGGAGAAGAGGAGAAAGAGAAGAGAGGAGGAGGAGAAGAGAGAAAGAGAGGAGGAGGAGAAAAAGAAGAGGAGGAGGAGGAGAGAGGAGAAAGAGAGGAGAAAGAGAAGAGGAGGAGAAAGACAGGAGAAAGAAAAGAGGAGGATAAAGAGAAGTCTGAGTCCAGAGTGAGAAGATTAGAGAAAGAGAAAGAAACAAGGAACAAAAAAGACAAAAACAAAATCTGAGGAGAGAGAGAGGAGAGAGAGGAGAGGAGGAGGAGAAGAAGAGGAGAGAGAAGAGGAGAAGGAAGAGGAGAGAGAAGAGGAGAAAGAGAGGAGGGAGAAAGAGAGAGGAGGAGAAGAAGGAGAAAGAGAAGAAGAGGAGAAAGAGAGGAGGAGGAGAAAGAGAAGAGGAGGAGAAAGAGAAGAGGAGGAGAAGAAGAGGAGAAAGAGAGAAGAGGAGAAGAGAAGAGGAGAGAAGAGAGAGAAAGAGAAGAGGAGGAGGAGAAAGAGAAGAGGAGGAGGAGAAGAAGAGGAGAAAGAGAAGAAGAGGAGAAAGAGAGGAGGAGGAGAAGAAAGAGGAGAAGAGGGAGAAGAGAGAAGAGAGAAAGAGAAGAGGAGGAGAAGAAGAGGAGAAGAGAGGAGGAGGAGAAAGAGAAGAGGAGGAGGAGAGAAGAGGGAGAAGAGAAGAGGAGGAAGAAGAGGAGGAAGAGAAGAGGAGGAGAAGGAGAAGAGAAGAGGAGGAGAGAGAAGAGGAGGAGAAAAAGAGAGGAGAAGAAGAGAAGGAGAAGAGAAGAGGAGGAGAAAGAGAAGAGGGGAGAAAGAGAAGACGAGGAGAGAAAGAAGACGAGGAGGAGAAAGAGAAGACGAGGAGAAAGAGAGGAGGAGGAGAAAGAGATGAGGAGGAGGAGAAAGAGAAGAGGAGTTGAGGACGAGAGAAGAGGGAGAAGGAGGAGAAAGGAGGAGGAAGAGGAAGAGAAGAGAAAGAGAAGAAAGGAGAAAGGGAAGAGGAGAAAGAGAAGAGGAGGAGGAGAAGAAGAGGAGAAGAGAAGAAGAGGAGAAAGAGAAGAGGAGGAGAAGAAGAGGAGAAAGAGAGAAGGAGGAGAAAGAGAAGAGGAGGAGGAGAAGAAGAGGAGAAAGAGAAGAAGAGGAGAAAGAGAAGAGGAGGAGAAGAAGAGGAGAAAGAGAGGAGGAGGAGAAAGAGAAAGAGGAGAAGAAGAAGAGGAGAGAGGAGGAGAAGAGAGGAGAGAGGAAAGGAAAGGAAGAGAGGAGAAAGAAAGAGGAGGAGAAGAAAGGAAGAGAGAAGAAGGAGAAAGAGAAGAGAGGAGAAGAAGAGGAGAAAGAGAAGAGGAGGAGGAGAAAGAGAGAGGAGGAGAGAAGAAGAGGAGAAAGAGAAGAAGAGGAGAAAGAGAGGAGGAGGAGAAGAGAAGAGGAGGAGAAGAAGAGGAGAAAGAGAAGAAGAGGAGAAAGAGAAGAGGAGGAGAAGAAGAGGAGAAAGAGAGGAGGAGGAGAAAGAGAAGAGGAGGAGGAGAAGAAGAGGAGAAAGAGAAGAGGAGGAAGAGAAGAGGAGGAAGAGAAGAGGAGGAGAAGGAGAAAGAGAAGAGGAGGAGGAAGAGAAGAGGAGGAGAAAAAGAGGAGGAGAAAGAAGAGAAGGAGAAAGAGAAGAGGAGGAGAAAGAGAAGAGGAGGAGAAAGAGAAGACGAGGAGGAGAAAGAAGACGAGGAGGAGAAAGAGAAGACGAGGAGAAAGAGAGGAGGAGGAGAAAGAGATGAGGAGGAGGAGAAAGAGAAGAGGAGTTGAGGACGAGAGAAGAGGGAGAAGGAGGAGAAGAGGAGGAGGAAGAGGAAGAGAAGAGAAAGAGAAGAAAAGGAGAAAGGGAAGAGGAGAAAGAGAGGAGGAGAAGGTACAGTACAAAAGTAAAAAGTACAATCACACCGCAAAAAGTTATTCTCTCGGTTAAAGCTTCTAGAATACTGGAAATGTGCCGCTTATTTCACTTGTTTCTGATGTTTTCAAGAGATTTGAGCTTGAATCAAATTTGCCAAAGCAGTGACTAACAATATCTTACATCATTAGTAAAAAATTTGGCTCAAATGAAAAACAAATTTGTTAAAACCAGGCAAAACACCTAGAAACAAGTCTGCCTTAACCAAAAAAAAGATTGAAAGACATTCTAAATACAACTGTTTTTAAAATGCAAAGAGTAGAAAAGTACAGATACTTAAAGTGTAAAAAGTGTCTTGATTTGTATATACTTAAGTAAAGCACAGATACTCAAGACAACTACAAAAAGTACTTGAGTAAAAATACTTAGTTACTTGTCATCTCTGGTTAATATTAGAGTCGTCCACCATGGATCTAAAGTTATAGTTGGTCTGAGATCTTTAGTTTTCCCTACACAAGATGGCTGCCACAACGACCTGATATTTGTTTGTTTTTCAGGCAAGTTTTCTGACTTTAGAGAAAGACTTCCTGTTTGTTTGTCTTATCAGCTCCAGCGTCTGAAACAACAGCCACATCCTCGACTGAAACTGCACTTTCCTCTCGTCTTTGTCTCACGTTTGAGCCGAAACAACACTTTTTACAACTAAAACATCCAGACAAAAGTCACTGTGGAAAGAGCTGAGTGTAAAAGGGATAAAAGCTGCCAGAATAAACCTTTCTGCCTTTTCTCCACACGACCGACGGCGACTGGGGTTGTGTTGTAGCCAGGCTGGCACCACCTATAGTCCCTCTACTCATTTTTATTTGACTCCAGCTCTAGGTCAGGAACATGGTCCTATTATATTAACAGAACATTTCTGCTTGTAGCTGTTGTATCAGATGCAGTGGCCGCTCCTTCAAGCGTATTTCATACTTGACGCATCCGCGAGGCTGAAATACGTCATTTTTGAGACACGCCCCCTCAAGCGTCGTTCGCTTGGACCAGGTTTTCCGGTCCGCGTCAGGGAAAAATCTGTGACTACGCAGACGGTCCGCGCGGCAGTCAACGGGTTTTCAATGGCAGCTCTCTACTGCCCTCTACAGCCGCCGCTTGAAACACACAGAAACTATAAACACTGCCAGCGTCTGCTCCGCTCTAGTCCAGGCGTCTCATTTCCGGCGAACTACGTGCGGAGCATAAACCAAGCTTCAGTCCTGCAGCTGAAATCCCTCTACGTACAATCTAGAAAGTTTTTTTTCCCTCAAGCACAATACAAACACAAACTGCATCTACAACTTTAATGTCAGATTTTGCTGCAATTCTTATCTAGTTTCATGGCTTTTTAAGCTTTAGCTTCGTCTACCACTGCTCACACTGTAACCCTCACTCTGATGGTCAGAATGGTCAGGCCTGAGCTTTTGTCTTCACTCAGATTCACTCAGCTCGAACTCGTCCCACTCCTAAAGCTAAAAATTATGGGGGAAACACAACTGCACATGTTCCATAGCCTGTAGCGCAGCTAGCAAAAGGCTGAAGCTAACAACCACGATGGCTACGGATGCCGGTGTAGGTACAATATTCACTCGGGCTGCAAAATCTACTCGGGTCGCACTTTCATGACGACAACGAAACTATATTTGAGCTTAGTCTCAAGGAAATCGATATTTTACTGCTGTTTATGATCAGTGTTGTTGTTATATAAAAACAGAACTTTTAAAATATTATATTTTGCTAGCTTGATAGCACCACGTTAGCACAAGCGAGACGTCATGCCGCCTGATGCTGAGGCATGGCGCTCTGATTGGCTGTAGAGTCATGCTGCGCTCTGATTGGCTGTAGAGTCATGCTCCCGATGCTGGGTCATGCTGCGCTCTGATGTGGTCTGCGCTCTGATTGGCTGTAGAGTCATGCTGCGCTCTGATGCTGTAGTTGATTGGCTGTACATAGAGCAGTGGTTATTGTATTTAATCATTGTGTAGCATACTTTTAAACAAAATTACGACATCCGATCAATAAATCTTAGATAACTTTGATCTTTAATCACTGAAATCGGCATTTCTCGTCAATCAGCAAAGCCAAATACTTGTAACAGTGACATCTAGTGGACTCTTTATAAACTGCAGCAGCGCCAAAAACATGAAACGGCTTTTAAAAATACATTTTAGTTGCTACTAATGCCCATAAATTAAATTCTAGACAAAAATACATTTTGTTCGTATGTAATACAGATAAATTAGACACGTTTTCAAGTGTTAGGACAATTATTTATCAATAATTGTAGGTAATGATAACAGTTCTGCTCAACTGTCTCTGAACAGAACACTCATTTAATGCTATAATAATTAATTTTAAAATGTAGATTTTAAAAAAAATAAAATTAAATAAATTAAAATTTAAAAACATACGTTAAAATGTATTTTAATGTCAATAAATTCATTTTACGAGCCGAAAAAACTGTAAACTGTAACTCTCTCAGTGACGTCATCAACCCTTACCCGAGTAGATTTTGCAGCCCGAGCAAATATTGTACCTACACCGGTGAACAAAAGCCGCCATCTTTGATCACCGGGGCTTGGTCAGGAATCACAGGACTGCAGACTGTTCCCAAAAAGCAGGAAGTACGGTCGTCCAGTCAGCGAGAAAGAGCAGAGCGGTGTGTTGGCTGGAAAACAGACTGTATTAGTTCTCTTTCAAATACTCACTTAGAATATAGGTAAGGTAAGGTATACTTTATTGTCCCCTTAGGGAATATGACAATGTACCTTTTAGTTTACAAGTTTACCTCCTGTGGAGAGAACAAAGCCCAATGACCCGACCTCAGACGTTTCCATGAAGTGAAATGAAACCGGCTGATGATGCATCGTTGGTGTGAAAGAGCCTTAAAACTACAGCAGCTACAGGTCAGAGGCAAAAGCATTGATCCAGCCGCCATGTTGATCATCGAGACCTGGGTTTGTCCCCAAAAGAAATAGAATCAGATTGAATATTTCACAATAAAAAAGACAAAATCCTGTTTCAGCTTTTTTTTTTTTTTTTTTTTTTTCAAACTAGACTAACATTATTTATGCTCTTGTTTCTGTCCCCCCCCCCCCCCCCTCTCTCTCTCTCTCCTCTCTTTTCTCTCTTTCTTTTTTTGTTTCTCCTGTCTCTCACTTTTCCCTCTCTTCTTTACCTCTGTATTTTCTCCTCTCCCTCCCTTCTTTCCCTCCTCTCCTCACTCTCTTCAGTTCATTCTTCTTCTGCCTTCCCTTCCATTTCCTCTCTTTTTCTTCTCTCCCTTCTCTCTCTCTTTCCCTCTATGTTTACCATTCTCTCCTCACTCTTTACCACCTCCCTCTCCTCTCTATGCTTTCTCTTTCTTTTGTTCACCCTTCTCTCCTCACTTCCCATCTCCCTTCTCCTCTTCCTCTCCTCTATCACCTTCCTTCTCTCTCTTGCTTCTCCCTCTTTACCTCTTCCTCCCTCCTTCCCCTCCTATCCTCCTCCCCTCGTATGTCTCAGCTCCCCTTCTCCTCCTCCTCTCTTCCGTCTACCCCTCTTCTCTCTCTGTTCCTACTCTCTCCTCCTCTTCTCTTCTGTCTCTCTCTCTTTCCCTCTTCTCTCTCTCTTTTCCTACTCCTCCCTCCTCCTGCTTCCTCCCTCTCTGCCTTTCTCCCCCTCTCTCTCTTCAGGTGTATCTCTTCTCTCTCTCCTCTCTCTGCCCCCCCCTCTCTTTTCTCTTTCTCTTTCGTGTCTTTTCTGCGTCTGAGTATCAGTGAAAGCGTGAAAGCAGAAGCATTTGTTCCCTGGTCTCAACAATGAGTGCGTGAGCACAGCACCTCATAGCCATTTAGACTGAGAGAAAGAGAGAGAGATGGGGGGTAGGGAGAGAGAGGGGGGGGGGGAGAGAGAGAGGGAGAGAGAGAGAGAGAGAAGAGAGAGAGAGAGAGGAGAGAGGAGAGGCAAAGGGGGTGGGAAGAGAAGGAGCAGATGCAGAGAGAGAGGAGATGAGATACACGCAAAGAGTGAGATGAGAGGAGAGAAGAAGAGAAGAGGGGAGAGAGAGAGGGAAGAGAAGAGAGAGGGAAGGGGGAGAGAGAGAGAGGAAGAGAGATAGGGAGGGAGGAGGTAGAGGGGGAGAGAGGGGGTGTAGAAGAGAGAGGAAGAGGCAGAGAAAACGAGAGATAAGATACACCTGAAGAGTGAGAGAGAGGAGAGAGGGGAGAGATTTAGAAAGAGAGAGAGAGGAGGAGGAGAGCAAGAGGGGACAGGGGTAGAGACAGACAGAGAGAGAGAGAGAAGAGGAAGAGAAAGAGAGATAAGGAAGAGAGAGGGGGGGTAGAGAGGAGAGAAAGGACACAAAGAGAGGGAAGAGAGGCAGAAAGAGAGAGGGGGGCAGAGGCGGAGAAAGTGAGAAAAAAGATGAAAAAGGAGAGAGAGAAAGTTGAGATGCACAAGACGCAGAGAAGAGAGAGAGGGAGAGGGGGGAGAGAGAGAAAGAGAGAGAGAGAGAGCAGTATAAGAAACATGAGGCAGGATAAGTGTGGGTTCTCAAACACAGAAAAGGTCCTGAGGCTGAGGCTGGAGGCGGTTACCATGGCGACAGCAGGCTGTGTCTCCGCGGCGACAGGTGAAACTGCGACGTGACCAGTCTGAATGAAAGAGAAAAGACAGAAAGAGAAAGAGAGAGGAAGAGAGAAAAAAGAGAAAAAAGAGGGGGAGAGAGAGAGAGAGAAGAGAGAGGGATAGAGAAGAGCGAAAAGAGAGAAGAAAAAGAGAGAGAACAAGAGAGAGAGACAAAGAGAGAAAAGTGAAGAGAGAGAGAAGAAAATAGAAAGAGAGAGGAGAGCGAGAGGGAGAGAGGAGAAGGAGAGAAAGAAACGAGAAAAGAGAAAGAGATAAAGAGAGCACCAAAAGAGAGAGGAGAGAAAAAGAGTGAAGAGAGAGAGAGAGAAAAGAGAAGAGAGAGAAAGAGAGAGAGCAAGAGGGAGAGACAAAGAGCGAAAAGTGAAGAGCGAGAGAGAGAAAATAGAGAGAGAAAAGAGAGGGAGAGAGGAGAAGAGAGAGAAGAGAAAGAAAAGACAAGAGGGGGAGCAAGAGGGAGGGACAAAAAGAGAAAAGTGAAGAGAGGGAGAAAGAAAGAGAGATAAAGAAGAGCAAAAAGAGAGAGGAGGGAGAGAAAAAGAGAGTGAGAGAGAAAGAGAAAGAAAAGAGAAGAGAGAGAAGAGAGGGAAAAAGAAAGAGTGGAGAGACAAAGAGATGAAGAGAAAGAAAAGAGAAGAGAGGGAAAAAGAAAAGAAAGCGAGAGGGAGAGACAAAGAAAAGAGGTTTCAGTGGTAAATCTAAGTGGACTGGCACCGTGATGCGAGCAAAGCCGTGCCACACTGGACCAGGCTGGGCCAGAGTCTGTGTAAACGCAGCACAACAGTGACTCAGCAGTTTGAGAGTTGTTTATTTACTGTTTTTTAAACGTTTGTCATGATAACAACATGATAAAGTTTATGTTTTTGAATGTTTTAAAGCTCAAAGAGTCAGACTGGTGTTGACTGTTGTTTTTTTTATTGTATTTTAAAATGTTTGTCACGATTACGACACGATCAGAGTTGGCAAGTAACTAAGTATTTTTACTCAAGTACTGTACTTAAGTAGTTTTCTAGAGTATCTGTACTTTACTTGAGTATCACAAAATCTGGTGACTTTTTACTTTGACTTCTTACATTTTTCAGACGTTCTGTACTTTCTACTCTTACATTTTATAATCAGGTGAGTTACTTTATGAGCTCATAATAAACATTTGTTTTTCCTTTTAAAAACTGCTGCTGCGTGTGTCAGAGCTTTGTGAACAAATTAACCAGTGAAAATCACTAAAAACTTTATAATTCCTAATGAAAAGTATATGTTTATCACATGATAAAAGTCAGATGAATTATAATGAATAATTCATCTTCACTCACAACAACATAAACAACTTTATGCGCTGCAAAATACATTTCAAGATTGGTTAAAATGTTTTAAAACCTGGATTTTCTGTTTTTTTTTCTGGTCCAAATGGTTTTATTTGATGTGCTTAGATTATATGACTTGTTTTGTTGTGTTTTCTGTTTCAATACATTTCTTCTTGTTTCAAGTTTAATGAAAGAAAACATTTATAGTGACGACGTTGGGCTCAAATCTCTTGAAAACATCAGAAATGTCTTGAAACAAGTGAAATAAACGGACACATTTTAGTTACCTAAAAGTTTGAATCGAGACTAGAGAATAACTTTGGCAGTGTGATACTTTTTACTTTTTGTACTTAAGTAAATGTACACACATTTACTTTTTATACTTTTACTCAAGTAACAAAGTCCCAGCAGGACTTTGACTTTTACCAGAGTCATTTTTTACACAAGTAACTGTACTTTTACTGGAGTAGTGAACTTCAGTACTTTTGCCATCTCTGGACAGGATTATGACACGATAACGTTTGTGTTTTTAGACGTTTAGTTCAGAGAGTCAACTGGTGTTGGAGAAAAGCCTTTTGTGTGTGTGAAAACCGCTCTGTCACTGTCCCAACACAATTATAGATCTGATTTATGAAGATGGATGAGCACCCAGAGATGGAGAGATGAGGGAGGAGGGGAGGGGGTAGAGAAGAGGAGGAATGTAGCAGAGGGAGGAGAAAGAGATGGAGAGAGGAGGGTTATAGCAAAAAGAGAAAGAAGGAGAAAGAGGGGGAGTAGCAGAAAGAGAGAAGAGAGAGAGGAGGGAGGAAGGAGATGGAGAGAGAAAGAAAGAGTCCAAGACAAGTAATGTACTGTAAATTCAAAATTCATGTTTTAAGAACAAATGCTCCTGATTTCAACAGATTTAACTGGTTGAGCAATTTTTTTTTCAAGTGGAACAGGATGTAAAAAGAATAAACTGCAAATGTTCTTTATTTAAGATCTTTAATAATCCTTTTTTTCAGTGTGAAAACGACTCTCTTTGGTGAGAGACTGAATGTTTAAAGCTCCACAAAAGCCTCATATTTCTCATCGTTTCCATAGTAACAAAAGCATTAAAAACATAAAGTTAATAACACTTCAGCTCAAAGACACATTATGATCTTAGACCGCGACCAAGACCGAGACAAGACCGAGACAAGACCAAGACGACGAGATAAGACCAAGACAAGACCGAGACAAGACCAAGACAAGACCGAGCCCAAGACAAGACCAAGACCAAGACAAGACCGAGACCAAGACAAGACCAAGACAAGACCAAGACCAAGACAAAACCAAGACAAGACCAAGACAAGACCAAGACAAGACCGGAGTCCAAGACAAGAGAGAGTCCAAGACAGACCAAGACAAGACCAAGACAAGACGGAGTCCAAGACAAAACCAAGACAAGACCGAGTTCAAGACAAGACCAAGTTCAAGACAAGACCAAAAGACAACCAAGACAAACCAAGACAAGACCGAGTTCAAGACAAGACCGAGTTTAGGACAAGACCAAGACAAGACAAGACCAAGACCAAGTCCAAGACAAGACCAAGACAAGACCAAGTCCAAGACAAAACCAAGACAAGACCGAGTTCAAGACAAGACCAAGTTCAGACAAGACCAAGACAAGACAAGACCAAGACAAAACCAAGACAAGACCGAGTTCAAGACAAGACCGAGTTTAGGACAAGACCAAGACAAGACAAGACCAAGACCAAGTCCAAGACAAGACCAAGACAAGACCAAGTCCAAGACCGAGTCCAAGACAAGAGAGAGTCCAAGACAAGACCAAGACAAGACCAAGACAAGACCGAGTCCAAGACAAAACCAAGACAAGACCGAGTTCAAGACAAGACCAAGTTCAAGACAAGACCAAGACAAGACAAGACCAAGACAAAACCAAGACAAGACCGAGTTCAAGACAAGACCGAGTTTAGGACAAGACCAAGACAAGACAAGACCAAGACCAAGTCCAAGACAAGACCAAGACAAGACCAAGTCCAAGACAAGACCAAGACAAAACCAAGACAAGACCGAGTTCAAGACAAGACCAAGTTCAAGACAAGACCGAGTCCAAGACAAAACCAAGACAAGACCGAGTTCAAGACAAGACCGAGTCCAAGACAAGACCGAGTCCAAGACAAAACCAAGACAAGACCGAGTCCAAGACAAGATCAAGATCAAGACCAAGACCAAGACCAAAACAAGACCAAGACAAGACCAAGACCAAGACCAAGACCAAGACAAGACCAAGACAAGACCAAGACAAGACCAAGACCAAGACCTAGACCAAGACCGAGACAAGACCAAGACCGAGATAAGACCAAGACAAGACCAAGACAAGACCAAGACCGAGATCAAGACCAAGACCAAGACAAGACCGAGACCAAGACAAGACCAAGACAAGACCGAGACCAAGACCAAGACCAGACTGAGTTCAAGACAAGTCCAAGACAAGTCCTGGTTTAGTCCTGAATATGTTTTAAAACGCCACAAAAGCCTCATATTTCTTATTGTGATAAAACCATTAAAAACCTACAGTTCATACACTTCAGCACAAAGACACATTTATGATTCAACATTCAGATTTTCCTTCTTTATGTTTCGCTCAAACCCTTTTTCAAAGCCGTTATTAAGTCCGGACTAGATCTCGGGAGAATCTGGTCTCGTGGGATCGTCCGTTTTAATTCAGCTCTTTAATGAAAAAGAGCAGACGTCTGAATATCAATGGGACTTCTATTCATAACGACGGGATTAAAGCGCCGCTCCGGAGGGAATCTGCAGCTCGTTTAGTTCAATCTACACGTGTGAGGTTTGTGAACGTTTACAGGAGAAGAAGAAACTGTTACAGGAGCAGAAAAGACAGAAGAGACTGGGAACAGTTTAAAGAAGCTCTGCGGAACTTTCTGGAGCTGATTTTATTCACCTCAAAGGCAAAAAGAAAATAAACCCTACAAGAATTAACTCAAAACCATAATTTCTTTCTTTCTTGTCTTAGACTCGGTCTTGGTCTTGGTCTTGTCCTTGGTCTTGTCTGTCTTGTCTTGGTCTTGTCTTGGTCTTGTCTTGGTCTTGTCTTGGTCTTGTCTTGGTCTCGCTCTTGTCTTGGTCTTGTCTTGGTCTCGCTCTTGTCTTGGTCTTGTCTGGACTCAGTCTTGGTCTTGTCTTGGTCTGTCTTGGTCTTGGTCTTGTCTTGGTCTTGGTCTTGTCTTGGTCTTGTCTTGGTCTTGTCTTGGTCTTGTCTTGGTCTCGGTCTTGTCTTGGTCTTGTCTTGGTCTTGTCTTGTCTTGGTCTTGTCTTGGTCTTGGTCTTGTCTTGGTCTCGGTCTTGTCTTGGTCTTGTCTTGGTCTTGTCTTGGTCTTGGTTGCTTGTCTTGTCTTGGTCTTGGTCTTGTCTTGGTCTTGTCTTGGTCTTGTCTTGTCTGTCTTGGTCTTGGTTGTCTTGGTCTTGGTCTTGGTCTCTTGTCTTGGTCTGGGTCTTGTCTTTGTCTTGGTCTTGGTCTTGTCTTGGTCTTGTCTTGGTCTTGTCTTGGTCTTGGTCT
Source organism: Mugilogobius chulae (assembly GCA_038363315.1). NCBI lineage: Eukaryota > Metazoa > Chordata > Actinopteri > Gobiiformes > Gobiidae > Mugilogobius > Mugilogobius chulae. Next base: position 10,566 of record JBBPFD010000230.1, on the reverse strand, counting down.
TGTCTTGGACCCAGTCTTGTCTGGACTCGGTCTTGTCTCTGGTCTTGTCTTGGACTCAATCTTGGTCTTGGTCTTGGACTTGTCTTGGTCTTTTCTTGGACTCGGTCTTGTCTTGGTCTTGGTCTTGACTTGTCTTGGTCTTGGACTTGTCTTGGTCTTGGACTTGTCTGGGTCTTGTCTTGGACTTGGTCTTGTCTTGGACACGTGTGAGGTTTTGTGAAACTGTTACAGGCGTTAGTTAGATCTACACGTGTGAGGTTTTGTGAACTGTTACAGGCGTTAGTTAGATCTACACGTGTGAGGTTTGTGAACTGTTACAGGCGTTAGTTAGATCTACACGTGTGAGGGTTTGTGAACTGTTACAGGCGTTAGTTAGATCTACACGTGTGAGGTTTGTGAACTGTTACAGGCGTTAGTTAGATCTACACGTGTGAGGGTTTGTGAAACTGTTACAGGCGTTAGTTAGATCTACATCGTGTGAGGTTTGTGAACTGTTACAGGCGTTATAGTTAGATCTACATGTGTGAGGTTTGTGAACTGTTACAGGCGTTAGTTAGATCTACACGTGTGAGGTTTGTGAACTGTACAGGCGTTATAGTTAGATCTACACGTGTGAGGTTTGTGAACTGTTACAGGCGTTAGATCTACACGTGTGAGGTTTGTGAACTGTTACAGACGTTAGTTAGATCTACACGTGTGAGGTTTGTGAACTGTTACAGGCGTTAGTTAGATCTACACGTGTGAGGTTGTGAACTGTTACAGGAGAAGAAAGAAAAAGACAGGAGAGACATGTTTGTTTGGACTGGGAACAGTTTTAAAGAAGCTCTGCGGAACTTTCTGGAGCTGATTTTATTCAACCTCAAAGGCAAAAAGAAAATAAACCCTACAGGAATTAACTCAAAACTATGATTAGATCTGAAAAAAATGTGACATTACATTTTTTTTCTTTTATTTATTGTCTTAGACTCAGTCTTGTCTTGGTCTTGGACTTGGTCTTGGTCTTGTCTTGGACTTGGTCTTGTCTCGGTCTTGTCTTGGACTTGGTCTTGTCTTGGTTTTGTCTCGGTCTTGTCTTGGTCTTGTCTTGGTCTCGGTCTTGTCTTGGTCTTGTCTTGGACTTGGTCTTGTCTCGGTCTTGTCTTGGACTTGGTCTTGTCTTGGTCTTGTCTTGGACTTGTCTTGGTCTTGTCTTGGTCTCGGTCTTGTCTTGGTCTTGTCTTGGACTTGTCTTGGTCTTGTCTTGGTCTTGTCTTGGACCTGGTCTTGTTTGGTCTTGTCTTGGTTTTTGTCTCGGTCTTGTCTTGGTCTTGTCTCGGTCTTGTCTTGGTCTTGGTCTTGTCTTGGTCTTGTCTTGGTCTTGGTCTTGTCTCGGTCTTGTCTTGGTCTTGTCTTGGTCTTGTCTTGGTCTTGTCTCGGTCTTGTCTTGGTCTTGTCTTGGTCTTGTCTTGGTCTTGGTCTTTTCTCGGTCTTGTCTTGGTCTTGTCTCGGTCTTGGTCTTGTCTCGTCTTGTCTTAGTCTTGTCTCGGTCTTGGTCTTGTCTCGGTCTTGTCTTGGTCTTGGTCTTGTCTTGGTCTTGTCTCGGTCTTGTCTTGGTCTTGTCTTGGTCTTGTCTTGGTCTTGTCTCGGTCTTGGTCTTGTCTCGGTCTTGTCTTGGTCTTGGTCTTGTCTTGGTCTTGTCTTGGTCTTGTCTCGGTCTTGTCTTAGTCTTGTCTCGGTCTTGTCTTGGTCTTGGTCTTGGACTTGTTTTGGTCTTGTCTTGGTTTTGTCTTGGTTTTGTCTTGGTCTTGTCTTGGACTTGGTCTTGTCTTGGTCTTGTCTTGGACTTGGTCTTGTCTTGGTTTTGTCTTGGTTTTGTCTTGGTCCTGCTCTTGGTCTTGTCTTGGACTTGGTCTTGTCTTGGTCTTGTCTTGGACTTGGTCTTGTCTTGGACTCGGTCTTGTCTTGGACTCGGTCTTGTCTTGGACTTGGTCTTGTCTTGGACTCGGTCTTGTCCTGGTCCTGGTCTTGTCTCTGTCTTGGTCTTGTCTTGGTTCTGGTCTCGTCTTGGACTCGGTCTTGTCTTGGTCCTGTTTTGGACTCTGCTTTTGCAAAGAAGAGGCGGAGCTTATCACTCTAAAGAGGCGGGGCTTGTTACTCTAAAGAGGCGGGGCTTATCAGAACAGGAAGCTGCTGTTTCTCGGTTGTTTTAGATCTGTTTTGTGTTGTAAATGTAAAATCCTGGATCAGAGCAGACGAGTGAGAGTGAGATCATGACAGATGTAATAAGTCTGATTGTTCAGACCCAAGCGTTTTGTCGTTTCTGTCACAACAAACGAGACGCAGACACAATCACGAGACACAAACGTCCAATCATCCTGTCAGAGCCCAGACAAGACGAGGTTTAATATCTGAAATGTGACAAGACGACACGAGAGAGAGAGAAAACAGAAAGAGAAGAGTCTGGGTCAAAGCGTGAAAGAGACTAAAACAGGATTAAACCAGGACTAAAGCAGGAGAGAAAGTCCAAGTCAAGCAACAAAAAAGCAGAAAACGCGACAAAAACACAATGAAAAATTACAAACTATTATGGGTGTAACGATTCACCTAAATATTCTAAGTATCGATACACAGCCCTTACGATCCGCTGCATTGATCTGCGTTCTACTAGTTATCCTCAATCCCAGCCACACATCGATGCAACTTCGAATCTAAGCCCAAAGAATCAGTTAATTTAGATATATGGCGAAACATAAACCATACAGACAAACGACATTCTTAGTAGTGTATTTTTCACATAAATGTTTAATTAAATGCGTGTTTATTACGCTGGGTTTCTGCGCTGCGTCATCATCAAACGCCTGCAGCACGTTTCACATGGAATCTCCTCCCGGACGTCACCGCTGCCACACAGCCCAGCAGAGGAGACCGATACGTCCATGGAGGAGACGGACAGCGCTGTATCCAAACAACACAGTCTCACTAGAGGGCGTACTTTTACCACGACACAAAAACAGCGTATTTTGATCACGACTTCACAGCTATTTTTAGTACTTATGTTACGCCGTACATTTAGCACGATATGAAAAAGAGTAAAAATGACACGAGATTTAATTGAAGCCACGTGGAGACGTTTTTTTCAGGTGAAATGGATAAATTCAGGCATAAAGTTACTAAAATGTGTAAGATTAGGTCTGGGGCTTGGGCAGGTTAAGATTAGAATCAGGATTTCATGAATATTCATAAATAAGAACACGTCTTAACAATCACCATAGAAATGAATGGCGACTGTGACGCGTACTATAATTACACAAAACAGCTGTGAACTCGTGTTAATCATACCTAATTTACATATTGTGTAATGTCGTGGTAAATGTACACTTTCTTGTGAGACCGGGCTCATCCAAACCACCGCGGGCCTGCGAGAGCGCAGACCACGAGGGACAAAGCCCCAAAGGCGAAACCAAACCGCCCACGGAGCTAACGCTGCGGAACGACTCGAGCTCCGCAAAGAACCAGACAAGCTGCAACCACGCTGCGACGCTCCGGTCGACCCGAGCATTTGTGCAGCTTATGGCTCCGCTGTCAGTCTGTCACATTATGGACATAAACGTACTTAAGACGCAACATCAACATGCTTTGGATCAAAACTACGAGTCTGTACATGTTTATGGATTTAATATTGAATCTAATGATACGTCACGATTGAAGATACTCCCGTCTCAACACACGTCTGCATCTGTGTGAAAATGATTCAATCAGATGGTGAAATGTGGGTCACTTATTTTATTATGACGCTAAACTTGTGTATAAAGGGGAAAAGTTGCAGTTTTTTATGTGCAATGAAAAATAATTGTGTTGTTAAGCTGATTTTGATTCATGTCGTAAGTTATCAAACTGAATCGAAATATCGTTTTAAAACAGCTGTATCGTTCTGAATCGTATCGTTCCCAAAAACCCCAAAATCGTTTTGTAATCGTATCTCTGGGCCTCATATTAGGTATGGGACGAGATCTCGTGCCGCGAGATCTCGCGAGATCAAACTGTCACGATACTGTGCGCACACGTACTGAACTGTCTCGTGAGATTTTTCCATGGTCATGAAATTAAGTTTTGCTTCTTTGAGCAGCTGTAGCAAATATTCTCCTCCACACACAGACTTGTAGCGACTTATTCTGACAGAAAACAGTCTAAACTCTGTCTAAGTTTTTATTTGGTAAAGATAGGACCAATATTGACAGAGATAATTAGTCCTAACATTGTAAAAGTTAGCGCAAAAAATATATAATGTACGCGCGGGACATCACGGGAACAGCGCGGAGTTTTTCACACTTAAACATAGTTTAAAATAGATCCACAAAGAGATATTTTGTCCTATATCATCAATAATTGTAAAAGTACGAAAGTCTCCTGGTCCCTGTCAGCAGCATGGAAGAATCAGCGGCAGCGCTGTGAAGGAAGGGGAAGGGGCGGAGCCTGAGCTACACACGGGGAAATAATAAAAATCCAAGGTGATACACATAATGAAAGGTAAAGCTAAACTAAAAGAAAATAACCTAACAAAAATAAATATTACGAATTCTAATTTTTATTTGCCTAGTTTAAATTCTAAATTGAAAAAATTAATGCAAATTATTTAAAATTCTTGTCTCGTCTCGATCTCGTGGACTCAATCTCGTGGCTCGTCTCGTCTCGTGAAAATTCTGTCTCGTCCCATCCCTACCTCATATTGAAATGTATCGTATTGTTCTAAAAACGTATCGTTACACCAATACAAAATATCTTAAACATGCAACGAAAAATGACCAAAAATGACAAACGCGATGAAAATGCAACACAAAAAGAGGGAAACGAGACAAACAATACCCAAAAATGATAAAAACGCAACAAAAAATGGGACAAAAAATGACAAACACACAAATAAAACAAAATGAAGAAAACGTGACAAAAAAAAAAAAACGGGTAAAAAAAATAAAAAATGACAAAAATGCGACAAAAAATTCAAACTCAAAAAATTACAGAAAATGGCAAAAACGCGACATAAATACACAAAAACACAACTAAAAAAAAACACGTAAAAAATAATAAAAGACGTGACAAAAAATTTATAAAAGCGACAAAAACTTTCAACGAAAAAATGACGAAAACACTACAAAAAAATGGAAAAACGTTCAAAAAACTCAATGAAAAATAACCAAAAAATTACGAAAACACAACGAAACATAACACATAAAAACATGACAAAAAAAAAAAAAAAAAATGTGACAAAAGAGAAAAAAAAAAAAAAGAAAAATCGTGACAAAAACTTTCAAAAACATGACAAAAAAATTACAAAAAAAGACAAGTCCAAGTCAAGCAACAAAAACACAAACATAAGAGACAAAAACACAACAAAAAAAAATTACAAAAATGTGACAAAAAATGAGAAAAACACAATTAAAAAAGACAAAACATGACAAAAACCACGGTAGCCAAGTGGTTAGAGCTCTGGCTTCCCAATAAGGAGGTCGTGGGTTCGACTCCCGGGTCGACCATATCAACATCTCACGATCTCTCTGGGTGGAGTTTGCATGTTCTCCCCGTGTCACCGTGGGTTTTCTCCGGTTTCCTCCAAAAACATGCATGTTAGGTTCATTGGGCATCACTGTAAATTTCCCTTAGTGAGTGAATGAGAGTGAATGTTTGTCTGTCTAACCTGCGACGAGTTGGCCACTGTCCAGGGTGTTCCCCACCTAAGGCCCAAAGTCACTGGGATAGGCTCCAGTCACCCGCGACCCCTAACGGGATTAAGCGGTAGAAAATGAATGAATGAATGAATGAATGACAAAAACCAGACGAAAATATCATAAAATGTCATTGAAGGACAAGTCAGTTTGAGTGTTGGACCTGAAAACCCAAACCTGTGATGATCCTCGTCAGTCTTAAACTCGTTAATTCACCCCGAGGCTTTAACTAACGACAGATTTTACAGTTTAAATGTTTAATTCATGTGGTTTTGTCGCTCGGGGCGTCGCAGATAAAACCAAAAGTGCAAATGTGTCTGATGCTGTAATGTCATTAACATCTGATTATGTAAATGAGGAGAAGAAACGGGATTAAAACCTGTTACAGCGGCTTCTCCTCGTCACAGAGAAAAGGTTCAGAGGATTAGGACCAGTTATTAAGACTAATTAGACACGTTTAATTAAAGAAAAACAAGACTCTGCTTTCAGCTCTCATTATAGATGTTTGATAAGACTAAACCAGGTCTAGAACTGGACTAAACCAGGTCTAGAACAGGTCTAAAAACAGGACTAAAGCAGGTCTAAAACAGGACTAAAACAGGACTAAAACAGGACTAAAACAGGACTAAACAGGACTAAAACAGGACTAAAGCAGGACTAAAGCAGGACTAGAAACAGGACTAAAACAGGACTAGAACCGGTCTAAAACTGGGCTAAGCAGGACTAAAACAGGACTAAAACAGGACTAAAATAGGACTAAAACAGGACTAAAGCAGGACTAAAGCAGAACTAAAACAGACTAAAATAGGACTAAAACAGGACTAAAGCAGGACTAAAGCAGGGACTAAAACAGGACTAAAGCAGGACTAAAACAGGACTAAAGCAGGACTACGGACTAAACAACTAAAACAGGACTAAAGCAGGACTAAAACAGGACTAAAGCAGGACTAAAACTGGACTAAAACAGGTCTAAAACTGGACTAAAGCAGGACTAAAACAGGACTAAAGCAGGACTAAAACAGGACTAAACAGGACTAAACAGGACTAAAACAAGGACTAAAACAGGACTAAAGCAGGACTAAAGCAGGACTAAAAACAGGACTAAAGCAGGTCTAGACCAGGACTAAAACAGGACTAAAAACAGGTCTAGACCAGGACTAAACAGGACTAAAGCAGGACTAAAAACAGGGACTAAAACTGGTCTAAAACAGGACTAAAACAGGACTAAAGCAGGACTAAAACAGGACTAAACCAGGACTAAACCAGTACTAAAGCAGGATCTAAAACTGTCTAAAACAGGTCTAAAGAGGACTAGAACTGGTCTAAAACAGTCTATGAACAGGTCAAAACAGATCTAGAACTGGTCTAAAACAGGACTAAAACAGGTACTATAAACAGGCTAAAACGGGGACTATAAGGCAGGAACTAAAGCAGGACTAAAATCAGGACTAAAGCAGTGACTCAAAACTGGTCTAAAACAGTCTAAAGCAGGACTAGAACAGGTCAACTAAAACATGGACTAAAACAACTAAAGCAGACTAAACCAGACTTAAACTCAGATAGAACAGACTAAAACCGGGACGTAAACCAGGACTAAAGCAGGACAAAAGGCAGGACAAAAGCCAGGACAAAAGGACTAAAAACAGGACTAAAGCAGGACTAAACAGACTAAAAAGCAGGACTAAATACAGGACTTAAACCAGGACTTAAACCAGCGTTACTAAACCAGGACTGAAAACAGGACTAAACCAGGACTAACCAGGACTAAAACAATGAAGAAAAAGCCAGAGTCAGACTGTCTGCTTTAGAGTATTATTTTTATGTTTTTCTGTCGTGTTTTTTTGTTCCTGCAGATCTGACTCTTCACACAGACCTGTTTCTGTCAGACGTGACCTACAGAATGGTTTTGACTTTAGCCTCGTGTGGAGCTGCGCCGCACGTCAGCGTCACACACACTAATGCGCACACACGCACTGACGCGCATGCAGGCGCACACACACACACACACGTACACACTGAGGTAAAGGTCGCTCAGAGGATTCTTCTCTCTCACTGTTACAACTGTGAACTTTTCAAACTCTGCTACTGAAGAGAGATCGATGTTTCTGAACCACTGCAGAGGAAGAAACCAGGTCTGAACCAGGTCTGAACCAGGTCTGAACCAAGGTCTGAGTCAGGACTGAACCAGGTCTGAACCAGGACTAAACCACGTCTGAAAGAGCAGTATGATATAGGACCTTCCTGCTGCATGGTGGCAGAGTGGTTAGCGCTCTGATTCTCAATAATGAGATCGTTGGTTCATCTCAGATCGGACCATTTCAACATCTCACAATCTCTCTGGAGTTTGCATGTTCTTCCTGTACGTCTTCAGATTCTGAATCGAAACCTCCAAGTTTAGGTTAACAGATTAGTTCAGAGCCTACGTCATTTTTGGGGGCGGAGCTTCACTGGAGCCTCCGCAGAGTTTCCCCATAAGTTTCTATACCAAAACGAGTAAGCTGTACAACGATATAACCCTAGAACACTATCACTATAAAAGTTACACCGTCACTTTTGCCGGGTAATTTTCACCCGATATAATAAACCCAACAAAAAGTACTTGTCATAAAAATAGATCAAAATATGACAACACTTGATAAATTAGAGGGGTTTCTTTCTTTTTCAACTGTGATATGTGTAACAAAATGAAAAATAAAATATAGGAAGATCCTACAAACATGCTGGAAAATTACTGAAAAATTTGGGTTTTGAGAACAAAAAATTCCTAAAAAAAAAATACTGAAACAGGAAACTTGATCTTGGTCGACCCATTCCTGAGACATGTGAGACTTCCCTGGTAAAGGGAAAGACTCCTGGTACACAAACAGCCACAGGAGAGAGGAACAAAAATTTGGTATTTTGTGGTATTTTTTCAGTGTGTAAAAATGACTCATCTGATTAAAATATGTTTTCACCAGAAGAATTCACTTTGAAATCACCACTTTGTGAAATATATTCATAATTCATAAAAATATCTAACTACATAATGTAACTTTTGGTAAAAAAAAAAAAAAAAAAAGTAAACGTACATTACCCTCTATCACTGTTGCCGGTGAAAATCACCCGAAAGCAAACCTGTGTTCCTCACTGAGATGTCAGAGACACTAATCCTGCCACAGGATGAAGCTGGAGTTGACCAGGGACAGTAAATATGGTGAAAATATGGTGACCCTGAATGTTGTCACTCTTGACATGTGGCAGGATCGCTTGATTTTAAACACTAACACTATCACTGGTGAAATCCACCCAAAACGTACATGACCCTCTTTCACCCGAAAGCAAGTCTGTAGGAAAAGTAGGCTTGGGGAAACACCTTCATAGAGTCAAAAACACTGGTGAAGCTCCAGGGACTCATGACACTCAGAAAATGCAACATATTGAAAATCATGTAAATACATTTGCTCGAGTGAAATTCACCCGGCGATAGAGCTCTAGGTTAAACGGTTAGAAAACTTAACAATGACTTCAACAAAGCTCTGACCTCTCCTAATGTGTTCCTTGGGTTTGCACCAGTGACACATTTTATAACTCGTGATTTTTTCGGCCTAACTAGCTAGCCGCTAAAATCTATAGAAAAAATGAGGGATCACTATCAAAACAAATACATGGCCTCAGAGTCATGTAAGTTTATCCTCTGAGTCTTTTATACAATATCTTCTGTAGAAACACAGGTGCAGTTTACTGTGAGTCTAATTCTCCACTGATAATTGATAAATAATTAACACAAGTTGCACAAAAATCTTAAGCAATGTCACGGTAACTCACCTCCTGTACTTTTACACAAATTACGACGTCAAACTCATCAAGGGATTTGTAGTTCAAAAGCTTTTTTTTCCATCAAATAAAGGGCAAATATCAGGCCACTGACTATCAGACACTTACTAACGTCATGCTAACATCAGTAGATAACTGTACATGGATCTGGAGTCACTAACGTCATGCTAACATTCAGTAGATAACTGTACATGGATCTGGAGTCACTAACGTCATGCTAACATTCAGTAGATACTGTACATGGATCTGGAGTCACTAACGTCATGCTAACATTCAGTAGATAACTGTACATGGATCTGGAGTCACTAACGTCATGCTAACATTCAGTAGATAACTGTACATGGATCTGGAGTCACTAACGTCATGCTAACATTCAGTAGATAACTGTACATGGATCTGGAGTCACTAACGTCATGCTAACATTCAGTAGATAACTGTACATGGATCTGGAGTCACTAACGTCATGCTAACATTCAGTAGATAACTGTACATGGATCTGGAGTCACTAACGTCATGCTAACATTCAGTAGATAACTGTACATGGATCTGGAGTCACTAACGTCATGCTAACATTCAGTAGATAACTGTACATGGATCTGGAGTCACTAACGTCATGCTAACATTCAGTAGATAACTGTACATGGATCTGGAGTCACTAACGTCATGCTAACATTCAGTAGATAACTGTACATGGATCTGGAGTCACTAACGTCATGCTAACATTCAGTAGATAACTGTACATGGATCTGGAGTCACTAACGTCATGCTAACATTCAGTAGATAACTGTACATGGATCTGGAGTCACTAACGTCATGCTAACATTCAGTAGATAACTGTACATGGATCTGGAGTCACTAACGTCATGCTAACATTCAGTAGATAACTGTACATGGATCTGGAGTCACTAACGTCATGCTAACATTCAGTAGATAACTGTACATGGATCTGGAGTCACTAACGTCATGCTAACATTCAGTAGATAACTGTACATGGATCTGGAGTCACTAACGTCATGCTAACATTCAGTAGATAACTGTACATGGATCTGGAGTT
>JBBPFD010000229.1:49422-104619 GCA_038363315.1 Mugilogobius chulae | reverse complement strand
TGCGATACTGAATGTCAAAGTTGAAAATAGAGAGCTGCGAGACCAACGCTGACCTGTTGCGTCAAGCTTTGCAGAGGACATGACATACTTAAGGGGATTATTGTCTGTTAGAACTGAAAAACTGCGCCCATACAGATGATCATAGAATTTATCAGTAACCGCCCACTTAAGGGCGAGGAACTCAAGCTTATGTGCAGGGTAACGGGTTTCAGGTGGAGTTAAACCCCTGCTGGCATAAGCTATAACCCTTTCTTGCCCCCCCTGTATTTGCGCTAACACAGCTCCTAATCCTCCCCCTGACGCATCTGTCTGAAGCACAAACGGGAGGTTGTAGTCTGGATAACCAAGCACAGGTGCGGTGACAAGCTTGTCTTTCAGCAGGAAAAAGCACTGTCGCACAATTCAGTCCACACAAATGGATGCACAAACTCAGCACTTTTGTTTTTACTCCTTTTCTTTCTCCTCGGGTCCCCTGACGTTAGGCAGTACAATGGTGCAGCAATAGCGGAGAAGTTTGGGACATATCTCCTATAATACCCCACAAAGCCCAGAAACTGGAGCACCTCTTTTCTGTTTGTGGGTTTTGGCCAATCCTTGACTTTATTGATTTTCTCTGGGTCAGTCTTTATCCCCTCACCTGAGACTATGTGCCCCAAATACTGCACCTCTCTTCTCATGAGCTGGCACTTGGAGGGCTTAAGCTTAAGACCATGCTGGCGGAGACGGTCGAACACCAGCTGGAGCCTTTCCAAATGGTCATCAAAAGTAGCTGAAAAAATGATTAAATCATCCAGATAAATGAGAAGGTGAGTGAAGTTGAGGTCACCGAAACAGCAAGTCATTAGCCTCTGAAATGTGGAAGGGGCATTTTGCAGGCCAAATGGCATTCTATTTGCCTCAAACAGTCCCATTGGTGTGCTAAACGCTGTCTTATGTTTGTCCTGTTCCGCGACTTCCACCTGCCAATAGCCTGATGTGAGGTCAAGTGTGGAAAATATTTCGCCTGTCCCAGAGCCTCCAGAGCCTCCTCTATTCTTGGCAGGGGGAATGCGTCTCTTGTGCTGCATGAGTTTAGCTTTCTATAGTCCAATACACAGCCTTAGTGACCCATCCTTTTTTGTAACAACAACCACAGGAGACGCATTAGGGCTTTTGCTTGGCCTGATTACTCCTGCAGCCTCCATTTCAGTTAGCAACTTCCTTACGTCCTGCCACTGCGAAGGAGGGATTTACGATATGGTAGTCGAAAGGGTTTTGAGTCAACAAGTGGTATTTCATGTTGCACAGTCTTAGTATGGCCATAGTCTGTTGAATGTTGTGAGAAAACATTCTGTTTTTGTCAAGGGCTGTTGAAGGAGAGCACGTTGTTCCTCTTTGTCTGTGGCTGCCTCACTTATGTCCATACAGTTTCAGCAACAATTTGGTTAAGACTCACAGTTGTCTGAACTTCAGAGGGACTCACACAGTCTGGAAACTCAACCACATTTTCAACAAGAAAAGGCCTGGGCCAGAGTCGTTTGGGCCTAATAGTGATACTGCGTTGGGACATATTCATTACTCTGAGGGGACGTAGCCTTTGTCCACATTAGCCAGGACTTTGGCAACCAGGAGATCCGGGGCAGACGTAAGGAGGCATGGTCTCAAGGAGGACCGTGTATGCTCGCTGTTGGGGCCCAGCTTTTACTTTACACTCAAGTCCATTTCTTTCCTGCAGGAATCCTCAACTTGCGACCAGTAAACACAGCGGGGCCAACCAGGTCACTTGTTTTCTTTTTTTTCACATTTTTCAACTCTAGCAGGGCAGTGTACCACTCAGGATGCTGTTCCTTCACTTGATGGAGGAAGTTTGCCCATAAGTGTCCTTAAGATGACTTCTGGAGGCCTAAGCACATTGGTTCTACTAACAGGGGGACAGAGATGCGATAGTCTGAGTCAGGAACAACAAAGTAGGCACTGACCTAAACACTTGGCCTAGCACTTTCAACTCTATGTTAATGAAACCACTGTAGGGCACAGCATGGCCTGCTGCCCTTCTATGGGCACTGTAGAAGGTTGTGGTTTTTTGCTTGCTTAGCACTGGGTGACTACAGTAAAACTATAGTGATAGTAGTTACCTGCGAACCTGAATCAATGAGAGCGGTGCACTCTACCCATTAACCACCACCCCACCTTCATTTTTGGCCCCACTAAAGGCGTTTTCTCCCTTTTGTTTGATTTTTTTGGGAGGGGACATTTTGGGGTGCCCATGGTTTCCCCTTCTACCATGGGCTCTAAGAGTTTAAAGCCTGAGCCGCTGAAGTGGTGTGGTTGTGGGTTCAGCGGGCTGGGACCGCCTAGTGTTATCTTCTGGGAGGACGGCCCTGCAGACACGAGCTATATGTCCCTGCTTACCACATCTGTGACATATAAGCTAGCACTCTGAGACTTAGTGTTCAGTGCTGGCTTAACTCTAGGCACCGCGTTAGACATTTTTGACTCAAGGTCAGCTAGCTTGGTCATTTGCTGCTCTTGGCTGAGGGCAAGTTTTTTTGACAATCTCTGTTAGCTCTGTCAACTCTGAAGTTTGCTTGTTTTTTACCCTTTTTGTGTCACTGTTTAGCTCTTCGGAGGTGTGCACTTGAGCATAGACTTTCTCTGTTTGTGTACTGGCTGAAACTTGTTACCTTCTCGTGCTAGATCGCGAAGCTCAGCCTGCACTCCCTAAAACTTAAAAGCTGGGCTTGAGAGGAGCAATTCTGGTGTACACATTTTCATCAATAAGCCCCTCAAAAACTGGCGGGTAAGCTTACTATCTCTGTCAGGGAAGGGACGGCCACCCGTTGACTTTCTTCAACAGTTCTCAATATAGCCTCTAATGCTATGGCAAAGGAGCAGGGGGACTCGCCAGGTTTTTGGTTACGCTCATAGAAGTCCGCTAATGGGTCTAAGGAGGAGTGTGCGTCACTATATTCCGCCTTTAGCTCTTCAAATGCTCTTTCAGGGGTTTGTTCATAGGAGGGCAAGTTCAGTACAAGTTTTCTCGCCTCCCCGCCTAGGTGTCTTACAACAGTAGAAAAGCGGAGGTGCACAGGGAGTTCAATAGCATCAAGCAGGTACTGCATGTCCTTATCCAATCCTCTACCAGTATTTTACTGTCCATGTTACCAGTGAAAACTTGCCACATTTTTTACCTGGTGAGTTTGCATAAAGCCTCCATAGGCAGGGACCGGAGAGCTATGGTGGGCGGTGGCTTTTGCAGGCATGGTGTGGGGAAACACAGGTTGGGGATGTGGCAATGAGGTGGGCAGATTGAGTAGAGACGGCACCGGGCTCACGGCAGGAGGCTGCACAGATGCAGGAGGCCAGGGGTTAACTTGTGGCAGGGGCACTGAGGAAGCTCCACTTACGACAGGCTGCCACTGCCCTGACCTGTTATCTGGGTAGTTGGCTCCGGCGGCTGTGCTGTGATCCGAGGTGGGAGAGAGCAGGGGCCTGGAGATATCAGGAATAAGGAGACCAGTAGAGTGGGCAGGGTCGGGTAATGGTCATATAAGGGGCCTGTATGGAGGTGGGGCACCTAGAGTAAGCTTTTGTCTGGGGTGTGGAAAACCCTACTTTAGGTCCCTGCTGTTCTACTGGAATGTCAATGTTAACCTGGTGCTGCATTTTAAGTCAGCTACTAATGCACACGTGTGTTTAAGAGGCAGTACAAGCTCTACGTATATAGCAAATAGCAACACACAGCCAAAAGATACAATGCACAAAAGAAATATTTGTACACACAAAACACCAAACACCTTTGGTATACCCAATGGACTCAGTTCTACCAACACCAGGGAGCTGCGTCGGTGCTCTGACTCAGTTCGACTATGAGGTACAGGTGCCCAGTCAGCGAGAAGCGCCCAATGAAACCCAGGTCTATGCAGGTGAAGAGAGCCGATGGATCCGACGCAGGACAGCCAATCCCCGAACCGATGAACACCCAGGTCGACACGTCTGGCAATGGGCAGGACACCATCCAGGAAGAGCCAAGCAACAACACCTTCTCCACTCCTCTCTCTGCAGTCTGCACGGTTGGAGCACCACAATCCCGGGTTTCGGCACCAAAAAGATGTAACCCTGTTGTACTGTCTTTGTCTATGTGTGGTCCTTGAATGTCTCTGCACACCCGGCTTATGGACTCTGCGTTGTGTTTCAGTGATGGAGTGGCTTGGTGTGGTGCAGAAAGGAGCACAGCAGACACAGTGGTTCTTTTTGATTGTGGAACATGCGGCAGGAGACACATTTATTTTGCTCTCAGATGATGATAGGTGTTTTACAGTTGCTTGGCTCATGGAACCTTACGAAGCAAGGGCAGAAGAAAGAGAGACAGTAAGCATGCTAATTAGTTATCTAATACAATTTTCTCCTAACTAAAATAAATTCACCTTTTATATAGTGCAACTAACAGTGTGAAAATGTGGATTATCCATACAAGTACAAATATAACCAGCACTACTGTGCATGCCGCTAGCTTAAGTTCAAGTGCAAATAAAACAATCAAAATACTTTTTCGGGTCACAAAGAACAGTATTAATATTTAGCAGAACACCCGAGGCGGTAAACTGACTAGATTTAACGTGTAGATGGCAAATAAAAACAAAGATATTAATGGATTACATGTAGAACATTTGTCAGTGCGTACCTTACGAAGCAAGGGCAGAAGAAAGAGGAAAAATGATGAACTGCGCAGCCTCTTGACGCTGCCGCTACGGTGGCCGAACTAGGACATGAAAGGCCAAAACTCAAAAAGGCGATCTCTTAAGAAAACAAAAATGCAAGTCTACCACCTAGTGGCCAATCCCTTACATGTACTTTTAACTAAATAAATATTGACTAAAGACTTTTGTAGAAAACTACTAAACAAACACTTATTTTTGACTATTGACTCTGATAATTCCTCCGTCTTTATCTAAACTCCACATTAAACTCAGTAAAAGTGTAAGTATTTGTCTTACCGCTGCAGAAGGACAGAACTTCAGCCGATTCTTCTTCTGCGTCTGGTTCTTTGGAAACAGATTCTCGAGCTCCCATCGTCGACTTCACAAACTCATCTCTTCATTCACGTTAAAAAAGTCCAATTCTGTGAAAAAGAAAATCACAAAATTCTGCTTGAAAATGTTTAAAGATCCAGCCGTTCTGTGTGTGTTTGTTTGACTGCGACGCTTTGAGTCTGAACCTGGACTTTAACAAGATTTAGACTCAAACAAAGAGGAACAACTGAGGGCTATGTAACGCCTGAACAAGGACTGGACCAGGACTAAAGAAGGACTAAAGCAGGGACTGAACAAGGGACTGGACCAGGACTAAACCAGGACTTAAGAAGGGTCTGGACCAGGACTAAAACAGGACTAAAGAAGGGTCTGAACCAGGTCTAAAACAGGACTAAAACAGGTCTAAAACAGGACTAAAACAGGACTAAAACAGGTCTAAAACAGGACTAAAACAGGACAAAACAGGTCTAAAACAGGACTAAAACAGGACTAAAACAGGACTAAAACAAGGACTGAACCAGGACTAAAACAGGACTAAAGAAGGGTCTGAACCAGGACTAAAACAGGACTAAAACAAGGTCTAAAACAGGACTGGACCAGGTCTAAAACAGACTGGACCAGGTCTAAAACAGGACCAAAACAAGGTCTGAATCAGGACTAAAACAGGACTGAACCAGGACTAAAACAGGA
This sequence comes from Mugilogobius chulae, assembly GCA_038363315.1. Lineage (NCBI taxonomy): Eukaryota > Metazoa > Chordata > Actinopteri > Gobiiformes > Gobiidae > Mugilogobius > Mugilogobius chulae. The sequence goes on along the minus strand of JBBPFD010000229.1, from coordinate 98,917 downwards.
CTAAAGAAGGACTAAAACAAGACTAAAACAGGACTAAAACAGGGACTAAAACAGGACTAAACTAAGGACTTTGAGGTCACATGATCTCTGAACTTGTGGAAACACAAACAGAACTTTGCTCAGTTATTGATCAAGTATTGACGACCTCATTGATTCCAGAGCAGAAATGTCAGTTTGCTTCATACAAACACCTCAGAAAAGACTTTTCTCTCAAAGTTTTCACTCTAAGCACCAGTCACGATGGTTTTTTGCCTCTCCAAGTCAAACCAGACCAAGACTTAAAATTATACTGGATTACTTTATGACACTCAAGAAAAAAGAAACGCAACATTTTAATTTGGGAAAATTCCTTATAAAACAAGTCCATTTGTAAAAATGTGTTAGATCCTGATTTGAAGGCACCAGAATGAAGCCAAAAACACACTTGTCCAACCAGAGAGGGATGGAGCTGTTGGCTGCTCCAAGCTGGACGCTGTTGTCTTGTGTCTCCAGGGTGTTTGGAGTCACCGCTCGATCATTAGTCGTCTTGTGGAGCGATACCAGGCCACTGGTTCCTCTAACGACCGCCCTCGTACTGGTGGCCCCCGTGTAACGACCGCCCTCGTACTGGTGGCCCCCGTGTAACGACCGCCCTCGTACTGGTGGCCCCCGTGTAACGACCGCTGCACAAGACCAACCGCCCCCCGCACATCTCCGTGACAGGTTCAGCCTCCACCAGGTCCACAGCCCCCCCCCACAAAACTCCCAAAACTGAGTGTTGTGTTTTTTTTTTTCCTTGAGTGTATTTTCTAACCAATACTTTATCCATACGAGGAACAAAAGTTGAAACATTGCCAGATTATTAATAGAGTAGACTTGTTGCAGGCCTGATGTGAACTTGTCTTCTGCTTCATTCTGAGATATTTTAGCCGGTTTTAAAGCTGTTAAAGGTGTTTTGGAGCTGAACAATGCTGCAGCTGAAGAGTCGGAGTGATTATTACATTACTCGACCGGGATACACTGCTCTGACTCTGGACACAGTGTCTCTCTCTCTCTCTCTCTATTCTCTCTCTCTCTTCTCTCTCTTTCTCTCTTCTTCGTCAGAGTGATTACATTACTCGACAGGGGCACACTGCTCTGACTCTGGACGGAGTTTGGACAATAGAGAAAGAAGCCACTGCTGCTGCTGCGTCTTGTGACTGAAACTCGACCAAAACGCAGCTAAAAATAAAAACACAGTCAGGCTCAGAGACGGCATCTGAGCAGCACTGCAGATATCTGTGTGTTCGACAGGTGAACGTGTTTAGACGAACTTAACCTGGAGTTTTATGTCTAGTTTTATATGAGCAGGATTGCATGGCCATAAAATGAACATGGAAAAGCAGCTCATTTGTATTTTCTCACATTACGGCAGATTTTTAACTTAACTTATCTTTTCACCTCCAGAAAGTTCCACAGCACACCTTTAAAAGTCAGTCATAATTTTGAGCTAAAAAATAAGTCATCATTTCTGGGATAAAAGTAAAGAGCATAAATGCAAGTTTTTCTTCTTGAATGATGAGCTCACTGCTCACTGAAATCGTCAAATCGTGTTTTCTCATTTCTCTATTTAATGCATCTGTTTGTTAAAATACAGACACTTTCCAATTTACTTCTCTGAGCCTCAGAGTTTATTTCTTTATAACGAATTGTTCGTCTGTTTTAGTTTTATGAGTTTTGAAGTTCTTGTGTTTAGTCTTTTGTGTTGCAGGCAGTTTCAAGTCAAGTTCCAGCTGAATTTAGCAAATTTTCAGGTTTGGTTTACAAAATATATCTGTTTATGAATGAAACAAGGATTTTAGCAGATTTTCAAAAGTTGTTATTAGAAATGACAAAGTGTATTATCACACAAAGTTCTAATGAAGCCATTACATGAATCACATTATTTATGGCTGAGGTTGTTTGTCTCAAAGGCTCATGTTTTTCTCTGTAAATCTGTCCACACTGGTCAGTCTTTGTTCTGCTCTGAGTGAGTGACAGCTGGATTTAACCAATCACAGTGAAGTAGGAGCTTTCAGAAAAAGCAGATGATTGTTTTTACCACAAAGACAAAAGTCTACAAGAAATGTGATCAAATCAAAATTGTGATTTTTTGCCACCTCGCCAGCTCTACCTCTGCTCCTCTGACCCTTTCAAATTCATTTTAAAAAATTGGGCTTTAATATTCAGTCAGACTCCAACTTTTTTTTTTAACTTTAACCAGGAAAGTCCCATTAAAATTACTTTGTTTTCAATGGAGGAACTAGGACGTTTTTGTTTTGCCTAGAATGTTAAAGTGGAATATTCAACACAAAATTATCATCTTTCCAGCGAGATGAGCAGAAAAAACAGAAAAGTTACATAGTGCACTTTTAACAGTAATCATTTATTGTTTTAAAGTCAGATTTTTAAGTTTATAAGTCAGAATTTGGGTTGTAAACGTCTATGAATAAAAAGACACTGAACAAACCAAAGAATAAACATCTGTGAGTCCAAACAGCAGCTAAAAAGACTTCTGAAAATAAAGAATCACAGTAAAATCTTTCACAAACTCACCTTCAGTTGTTGTAAAGTCTGATCTTCATATTTTTAAAGAAATATTCCTGTTTTTTGTCCCAGATCTGCGGCTCCACAGTGTTTTTTTTGTCTGGTCCCAGGTGCAAACTGTCAGACAAACTGATTAGATCTAAAACCATCCAACCACACGGACAGATAGTAGCTTCAAATCTGCACAAAGACGTTTTTAATTCACACAAACTGCTCCAAACAATCGTAAAATCATTTCTCAGACTTTATTCTCTGATTGGTAAATTAAATAAAGGTTATAAATGTCTCAAAGGATCGTCAGAAGTGAAGTAAATGTTATAAAATATGAACCGCGAGACAATGGTTAGTTTGATTTAATTATAATTTTAAATCTTGTGTGAGTTATAAAAGTTAAGTATTTTTGTGCAAGAAGGTGAAATAGTCAGTAAACGAAGCAACGCTGCCTCCGTGTGGTAGGAAAAGTGGAAATGTCACGTGCCTCAAAATTGACACAAATAAAGAATTTTAATTGTTAGTTTTACACTCAATATTGGTAAAGTCGTCAAAACACTAGTCTTTAATGTTTTATGTCAAGTTTTAATGTTTAAATCACGTTTAAGGCTAAAAATGGCCACAAGATGACGCTGTGCACTTACAAAAAGCAGAAACAAACGTATTAACTAATATAAATTACAAAATCATAGAATTAAACTGCTTCAGGATTTATATAGGGCTGCAACTAATGATTGTTTTTGCTAATCAATTAGTTGTTAAGTTTTTTACTCAATAGATTGGTTTCACGTGACATCACAACATTTTCCAGACCAATAATATTTAATACACGTGTCTGGAGCTTAAAGGTGCACTGCGCAACTTTTTTGGCCAAAAAAAAAACTTTAATGAATGCATATTTTTGTCTTTTAGATGCCTTTGTTACACTAAATAATGAATAAAAATCTGTGTTTTTACTTTGAGTGAGCTTGTATGGCCACAAAATGGACTATTATTTGACCTGGAGGAGCAGAACATTTCTGCAGAAAAGTTGTTCCTTTAGATGATTTTTTTTCATATTATGGCATAAAATGTTTTCATCTCCATTCAGAAATTCCAAAGTAGAATTTTAACTTTATAATTTTAATGAAAAATGTAGATGACTTTTCACATCCAGAAAGTTACACAGTGCACCTTTAATTAATCTTGTTTAAAGTAATTTTTTGTTATAACACAAACGTGAATGGGTTCAGTCACGCAAGAAAGCGCGTGAAATGACTTTTTACACCATTGATGGTAAATTAAAATATCATTACTAGGAAAAACTGGCTCTTTCTTACCATCTGGACTTAAAACATCATCACATACATGAACGCAACCTGTTTAACCATCATTAAGATAAGGTTTTAGTTTATTTATCTTGTGTGGGCTCGTACTGTAATAATTCAAATGTATTATGTGACATTTTAATTTACAGTTGTGGTGACTTGACTTGAATAAATGCGGTTTTAATTAAATGTTATGATTAAAGTTTGTGGATAAATCATCCGGTTCGTCTGACGTGAGGCGTACGGATCTCACGCAGCGCACGCGCCGGGGCACGCACGCACTCACGCACGCACGGCCCCCCGGGTGACAGCCATGTTGTCCATCTCCACCGTGTCCTGCGTCAAGCTAGCGGCAACAACGGCGCTTTTACACGGAAATACTGCGGTTTTCTTCAAAATTACACAAATATTTCAGTTCAAGCGTGTCAAAGTATCGATTAGTATCTGAATAAATACATAAATACAAGTTGAATAGATAAAAAAGGAGGAATTTGTAAGGTTTTTTCAAACCTCAACCGGCACGAATGTAGTAACTGACATGATTTCTTTAAGCTAAACTTGTTCCAAAACATAAATATAAAAATACATCTGGAATTGAGGCAGAAGTGACAGAAAATGAATGTTAAAAGTAAAGAAAAATAGGAAAAAATGTGGGAAATATCGGGAGTATGGTTACAAACGTTTAGGCTACAAATGCACATTTGTATTTTTCCTTAATAACAAATTATCTCTTTATATTTTTGTGCTTGAAACACTCCAGTAAGCAAAACAAAATTTGGCATATATTTTTTTTATATTTAGGTTTTCTGTTTTCTTAAAATGTTTTAATCAAGCTTTTTTTAAATTATTATTATTATATTATTATTATTATTTCGTGTTTTTTTTTTTATTACAAACTTTACCACATATGCTACTCTAATTTCATAGTAAGATATAATTTGGCAGTTAGGAAAAAAATGTTTAATTTTTCAAACGTACGGTCAAGCGAACTAAGCTAATTTATGAGCTAATTATTGAATAGTGAATAACTTGAACGTTTTCAACATTTTAAAAGCACATTCTTTAAAAAAGCTGTGATGTACTTGTGCCTTAAAACCTTCATAAACATTTGCAGTAACCAAGCGTGTGTATTTTGTTCCGTAAAAGTGATTTTATTGTGAATTTCCGAGCGGAACTGTGTCGTCTCGGTCTGCTCCGCTCTCACAGCTGTGTTTCCCCCTAAATCGCCTTATGCTGCTCAGACCACAGCGGGCTTCATGTGTGTCTGTGGGAATTTCTGCGCCAAAAAGCACTCGAACAGACGCTATTTGAGCCGAAACAGACCTCCTGGCGTGTACCTCTGGGATTAATCTGGAATATCTGTGGATTGTTTGTCGTAAAAAGGGCTTTTATTCGTGTCTTGGTGAGTTGCCTCCTCCCAAAAAAAAGAAGATGAGCCCTCTCTCCGCAAGTTTGATGCAATAGCGGATATATCCCCTCGTGTTCGCCTGATTCATTTTACCTCGCTAAAAATACCACCTGGCAGCAGATTAAGCCGTGTACAATTACCTAAAACGCTCAGGTCAGTGCGGGGCAGGCTAGTGTCCCAGTTTTTCACCGCAAATGTCATTTTAAAGCCATTTTTGCCCGCGAAAGGCAACATTTGTGCTGTTTGAAACTTCACTGAGAGCGCGATGCTAAGTCTCGTTACCGTTATACCGACTACACCCACTGCTAACCCAAAGAGACGGATTTTCACACATTTTTCAATTAAATACACTATAATTATTGACAACACAGCACTAAATTGATGTAAGCCGTTCATTTTGACATTTTAAAGTTAATTTTGTGAGTTAGCGACGTTTTTGAAGCTAGTTTGATGAAAAACGGTTGTTTGTGTTGCTAACTGTCGGCGGGCAAACAGGAGCTAATCGCCACAAGCTACAAGTGGTTTGCATCTTCCTTATCTTCATCATGTTTAGGTAGATTTTGCTAGATTTCCCACGTATTTGGACAAGTGTATCTCCAAACCGAATTTATCCAGTTATATTCTATCAGACTTTGTAAAAAATAATGATGAAAATGTCACGTAAGAGAGAGATTAGCTTCATGTAAAGTTGTTTATTGGAGAATGAATTAACAGAGCTGTTTCCTCCCAACAATACTCAACTTTAATAACTTGTTTTTGGACTAAATAGTGAAGGAAGGTCACGTGCAAATAAGAAAAAAAGTTTATTTGAATTGTTTCATTAGAAATCATGACTATTTTTGACCTCCAGTGTCTATTCTAACTTGGTTTGTTTAGTTTAAAGATAACATTCATATTCATGAGCTGTTTTGCATGATTTTTATCCCTGGTTTAGGTTCAATGGTATTAAAATTAACTGTTAGCCGTCTCATCGCAACTAAAGTTTATCATTTAAAGGTGATTCTTAGCTTATTTCTACGATGTTTCGCAACTTGTAGTACACAAATATCTGTTTAGTTGTATTGTTTACTTTATTTAGTGCATTTTATTGTAATCACAAGACCTGTTATAGCTCTAACTTGGCTCTGGTTTTGATCTGGTGATACCTAGAAGGCCAAATACTTCATTATTGATACTTAAAACACAATTCTTAAAGCTTAAAAGTCTTTTTCTGAAATAGATTATGTTGAAAACGATAGTACAAACTAATATTTTTACATTATTGTGTTAATTTTGACAGTTTATTCAATCTAAGTTTGATAATAAGTTGATAGATCTCCGGCATCTTAAATTGCCAGTTCTGAAATGACCTTTTAGATATTCCTACTTATTAATAGACCAAATGGACTTATGACATAATTCCATTTATAGGTTGTGACACTTCTCAGTTATTGTAAAGCATTTATAATCTTATTGCAAAACATACAATCCACATTTTGTCAATAGCCGCAGCCGCCCGCTTTTACCCTTTAATGTCGCTGTTATATTTAGTTTGTCATGACTCATTGAAATCGCTGGAATACTTCGGCGCGTTGTTGTTGTGTAGTTCTTTGGCTTTTGACAGCCTGAACAGTAGTATTTACCCGCCCTCTGCCCCCTGTCACTTCCTCCAAACGCGCTGTAAACCAGGAATGTGTTTCAGGAGGTAATTAAACCCCAAAAGTCGCCGTTAAACTCTGTGTTTGACGAGACAGGCCTGAATTATGGACGCTCGGGAGTCTGAGTGTGGGCCATCGACTCGAACGTAAATTACACCAGGAAACACGGGAGGCTAATGCTCTGCAGCTGATGCACACGTTTAATGTGAGGAGGAAGCCAAGAGCAATGATTAGGCTTTTTAAAGTATCACCTAAATCTAAAATCTGGGTCTGAATTGAGAAGGAATACACCATTGACACAGTAGTTAAACTAATACAGCCAATACAGAAAAAAATCTACTTCTAAAGCCTGACTTTTGCACCAAGCCACATGATTTTACCGAAAGAGGATTGTCTGTGGTAAACTTTCTAAAGACTTTCTGATGAGTCTGGTCACTAGGTTTATAGTCGTTTAGTCAATGAGTCAATTGATGATGTCTACTCGACCAAAAGTTATATTAGTCGACTAATTATTTTCATGAGATTATGAGAAAACTGCCACAAAATGGGGTGGGTGCTTTTTATACAAAAACACAGATTCTATTCATTTTGTGCTTACGATTGTAGCTTACCTTTAGTATAAAACCCATTGTATTTTAGCCTTTTTGGATCCAATACATGATCAGGTCAATGATCAGCGGTTAGAGCTCTGGCCTTGTAGCAAGAAGGTCCTGGGTTTGACTCCCAGGCAAGCCAGAGTATTTCTTCTTTTCAAATGTACTTTTTTATTGAAAGAGCGCATTTTACATTCTGCATTGCACTCAATAAAATTAGAATGTTCTTGCTTTTCAATTTTAGAAATAAACAGAACAATAACACCAGCAACAGTGTGAGGAGTAGGGACCAGGGCTGGCAATATCATATCGTTTATCATATATCGCGATATTCATGTGAAAAAATGTAACTTTAGAATATGGTGATCTGATTGTACTTGCACCACAGCTCATTTTGCAGCCGAGGCAAACAGAAATTGTGACTAATTCCCAGTGTTTTTAGAGATTAATAAGCGACAAACCAAAACAAACCATCTTATCATTAATAAAGACTGTAAAACACATTTTGTGCTTCATATTTCAGTCATTAGAGGAAATATTTTTCATGGCTCACACTTGAAAAAACGCAAAAATTCACAACCCTTGACTGTCAAAATTCAGAAGACTTTCCAAAAAAAGAAGCCCAAAGTTCCAATAAAGACGCAGACCTGGCAACTCTCTAAACCTTGAACAAAAGTAACATAAGTCCAGTAGGGCTGGGCCATTAATTGAAAAATCGAAAGATTTAATCGAATTGTCAATTATTTGGTGGTGGATTTTGAATCAAAAAACATCTTTTGTCATTAAAATGTGTAGTTTGGAGCAAAAGTCAAACTTTGAAGCAGAATATTGAAATTAGGGATGGGACGATTCACTTAAGTCACGATTCGATTCAGTTTTCGATTTTGTAGCCACGATTTTTGATTTTGTTTGATTTTGTTAGTTTATCTGTATTAACTTTTTTTTTTCTTAAGACACAAAATAAACCATAAAACATGACATTTAAACAAAGCCACTGTTGTTAGAGCTATAGAACTAGTGTTTTTGTCAACATTCAAACAGTAAACAGTCATATTTAGAGTAGGGATGCACCTACTCGATCGGTGCCGATCCAGGACATTTTGCTGGATCGGGGTATCGGCTCCATGATATCGGTTCAGCCGATATCGTGGCTTGTGCCTTTAATTGGACATAATGAGACTAATTTACAGGCTGGTGTTGATCCATAGCATTTCATAATATTGGATATTTTATTCAGATAAAGTTGTGACTTGTACTATAAACAACAGTTACATAACACAATATGACCAAATGTATTAAGTTTTTATAAGAAAAAGATGCAATTTCAGTCCTTTCACTAGTATCGGTTGATATCGGGTATCGGCAGATAGTTAAAACCAATATCGGGATCGATATCGAAACAGAGAAAGCTGGATCGGTGCATCCCTAATTTAGAGGTCCATCCACCATCAGTTGTTAACTCAACATAATAATGCACATTGAGTCAGGTCTGGCACAAGTCCAGGCTTTGTTTCTTCAAACATAGTGAATATTTGTGAATTATTGTGTGTATTATACAAATACAGAGTGAGTGTGTAAGTCAGTGGCTGCATGAAAAACTGATCGATTCTGCCCTTACGATTCGATTTCTGCAAACTTCGATCGATTTTCGATGTTTCAATCAATTTCCATCCCTAATTGAAATATAAATGGGATATAATAAAAGTTTTTGTTTTGTTTTTGTATGTTCATGAATACATTTTTCATTTGTTTGTGAAAAAGTTAAACAAAATCGAATTGAAAATCGAGATGATCAATATGAGAAAAAAAATTGTGATTCATTTTTTCCTAGATCGCCCAGCCTTAATTTTAGAACTTGATTTCCAAATGTTTTACATTATCATATGATCTTTTATAGTAGGTAAGCAGCTTTAATAGGCATTAACAGTTATCAATTACCACCAATAATCATACATTTGCAATGTGTAGGTCTAAATTTTACCATATGTGACCCAAGCTAGTTCTGCCAAGCCAACAAATACTGGGAAAGCACTGCCAAAAACAACACAATCTCAATGACCAAGTCAATTAAAAATAATCTTTTGTTACAGCCACTTTTTAGTCTAATCGATCGATAGGACATCTCTTTATTGATCCGTTTTGAAGCTTAAAACACCAGTTAACAATGATTCGATGACTAAGTTGATTATTATTTAAATATTTCCAGTCTGAGTCACATTTGTCATTCCTGTGTGTTTGTGCTGTTGGTCTGACCCAGGTCTAAACCCTAAATGTGCTTTATCTGTGTCTGTGGCCTCAGTCCTGCTCATGCCTCGGCTCAGACTCTGATAAAACTGTTTTATCTCTGCTTTTACATTTACACAGGTGCAGAAACACGTATATGTACCGCAGTGTTGAACTAAAACGGACTGGAAAAACACCGGCAAAGCTTTGGATTATTACTGTAAAATAGGGCCCCGACCGATATGGCTTTTTGGGAACCGATTCCGATTCCGATATAGAGGAGGATGGGGGTGCCGATAGCCGATAAGACAGCCGATATAATAAGAAATAGAAATTACTTTTTTATTAGGAGCAGATGTTAAAAAAACTGTCTGGCTTTATTGATTTTAATTTGAGTTTATTTAGGTCACATTTAGTGTTACTTTGCCTCTTTATGAGTAACTTTAAAGGCTTGAAACTTGTTTGTATCACATTATAATTGATAGTCCTGTACAACTGAAGTGAATTCAGAGACTAAAGGTGCGTTAGCCTCATTAATATGCACGACGTCGCGGCAATTAAAATGCGTAAAATGCCGACCATTAACACCTCTTTTCATGGCTAATTTACATGTCAATGTGTGTCCAGTATCATCAATACAAACACAACACTTTACAGTCGGCAGAGAGAACGAGCTGAGGCTATTATTGTTGTAGCCTCACGAGCTAACCGCTAACTTCTAGTTACAGTGAGCAACAAGTTACTTTGAAAGTTAAAGCAAACACGTTTTCAACACTCACCGCCCAGGATAACCTCTTCTCAGATCCCAAGTCTTCACAAAAAATATTCCTTTAATACAAACTCCAAACGAGAAAACAGTGAGAAAGCCAACTTTTCCCTCTTGTTGACAGCAACTGTGTGTCCTCTTTTATGACGAGGATCGTCCCCTTCTCCATACAGACACTTTGATTAAATAAAAGTCCTTGCTGTTGTTGGCGGGCGTCATCGGTGATGAAGTTATTTCCTTTTCTTGAGTTAGTAGCGGAGTTGAGAGCGTTTAAATCCAGCGCTGCCTCAGAGCGCTCTAGTAGGGGAGTGATGCAGAGCGTCAGCCTGGTGCTGCGTTCAGGTGCAGTCCGACAATAAAATAACTCCACAAATAAACGTAATAACTGCGCTAAATATTAATTTGATTGGTGATTGAATAGAATGGTTGTATTCTGGAAGATCTAAGCTTTAAAATGAAGTGCAACATGTCCTAAATATCGGCGGTATATCGGCGATATTTTGACCGATAACCGATCGACATGCAAGTACTCATATCGGCCAAAATATCGGTCAACCGATATATCGGTCGGGCCCTACTGTAAAACTCACTTGGATCTGATTTGGTCCAAACTTTTCTGTGTCAAAGTGAAAGTGTTTGGTTTAGTCAAACGGAGCTGCTCTCTCTCTCTGATATTTCCTGTCCTTCTCCTGACTCATCACTTTAATGTTTGGATTTCTCTCTTCTCTCTTCTTCTCTCTCTTCTTTTTCTCTTTCTTTATCCCAGGAATGTCCAACCTGCAGCTCAGGCTTTACCATATTCTGCTTTTCATATTAAACTGTATTCATTAAGCAGCTGTTTCTATTGTAAATATAATTGCAGATGTGTAACTGTGGTCCTTTTTTTCCCTTCTCTCTCAGGTTCTTTCTCTTTTCTGTCTTTTGCTCTCCTCTCTCTCTCTTCTCTTTCTCCCTCTCTTCTCTTCTCTCTCCTCTCTTTCCTCTCTCTCCTCTTTTCTCTCTCTCTTTCTCTCCCTCTTCTCTTCCTCTCTTCTCTTTCTCTCTCCTCTCTCTTTTTTCTCTTTCTCTCTCTCTTCTCTTTCAACTCTTCTCTTTCTCTCTCCTCTCTCTTTTTTCTCTTTCTCTCTCTCTTCTCTTTCTCTCTTCTCTTTTTCTTCCTCTTCCTCTTTTCTCTTTCTCTTTCTCTCTCCTCTTCCTCTTTTCTCTTTCTCTTTCTCTCTCTCCTCTTCTCTTCTCTTTCTCTCTCCTCTCTTTCTCTCTCTCCTCTTTTCTCTCTCTCTTTCTCTCTCTTTCCTCTTTCTCTCTCTCTTTCTCTCTCTTTCCTCTTTCTCTCCTCTTCTTCTCCTCTTCCTCTTTCGCTCTTCTCTTTCTCTCTCTCCTCTTCCTCTCTTCTCTCTCTCTCCTTTTTTCTCTCTCTCTTTCTCTCTCTTTCCTCTTTCTCTCCTCTTCTCTCCTCTTCCTCTCTTTCTCTCTTTCCTCTCTCTCTCCTCTTTCTCTCCTCTTCCTCTCTACTCTTTCACTCTCGCTCTTTCCTTGCCCCATATATTTCTCCCTGTATCTTTCTTTCTGTCCTTTTCTCTCGCTTTCTTTATCTTTCACGTCTCTCTCCTCCTTTTCTGTCTCTTCCCTTCCTCTCTTTTTATTTTCTTCTTCTGTCTCTGTCCTTTTCTCTTCCTCTCTTATCTATGCTTGTCCCGCTCTCCCTTCTCTCTCTCTCTCTCTCTCTCTCTCTCCCTTCTCTCCTCTTTCCTTCTGCCTCTTTCTTTCTCGCTCTTTCTCTGTCCTTTTTTCTTCTCTCTCAGGTTCTTTCTCTTTTTCTGTCTTTTGCTCTCCTCTCTCTCTCCTCTTTCTCTCTCTCTCCTCTTCCTTTCTTCTCTATCTCTCTCCTCTCTTTCTCTCTCTTTTCTCTTTCTCTCCTCTTTCTCCTTTCCGTCTCTCTCTCTCTTTCTCTCTCTCTCTTCTCTTTCTCTCTCCCTCTTCCTCTCTTCTCTATCTCTCTCCTCTCTTTCTCTCTCTCCTCTTTTCTCTCTCCTTTTTCTCTCTCTTTTCTCTTTCTCTCCTCTCTTTCTCCTCTTTCTCCTTTCCCTCTCTCTCTCTTCTCTTCCTCTCTTCTCTTTCTCCCTCTCCCATCTTCCTTCTCCTCTTCTCTTTCTCTCTCCTCTTTCGCTCTTTTTCTCTCCTCTTCTCTCTTCTCTTTCTCTCTCCTTTCTCTCTTTCTCTTCTCTCCTCTTTTTCTCCTCTTCCTCTCTTTCTCTCTCCTCTTCCTCTCGTCTATATCTCTCTCCTCTCTTTCTCTCTCTCCTCTTTTCTCTCTCTCTTTTCTCCTCTTCTCTTCCTCTCTCTCTTTTCTCTCTCTCCTCTCTCTTCTTCTCTCCTCTTCTCTTTTCTCTTCTCCTCTCTCTCTTCTCTTTCTCTCTCTCCTTTTTCTCCTTTCTCTTTCTCTTTCCTCCTCTCTTCTCTCCTCTCTCTTTCATCTCTTCTCCTCTCTTTCCTCTCTCCTCTTCTCTCTCTCTCTTTCTCTCTTTCTCTTTCTTCTCTCCTCTTCTTTCTCCTTCCTCTCTTTCTCTCTTTTCCTCTCTCTCCTACTCCTCTTTCTCCTCTCCTCTCTACTCTTTCTCTCTCTCTCCTTTCCCTTTCCTCTCTCTGTCTCTTTCCTTGCCCCATATATTTCTTCCTGTATCTCTTTCTTCTGTCCCTTTTCTCTCGCTTTCTTTATCTTTCACTTCTCTCTCCTCCTTTTCTGTCTCTTCCCCTTCCTCTCTTTTTATTTTCTTCTTCTGTCTCTGTCCTTTTCTCTTCCTCTCTTACTCTATGCTTGTCCCTCTCTCTCACTCTCTCTCTTTCTCTCTCTCCTCTTTCTCCCTCTTTCTCTCTCTCCTCTTTCTTCCTCTCTCTCTCTCTCTCTCCTCTTTCTCTCTCTCCCTTTCTTCCTCTTCTTCTCTTTCTTCTCTTTCTCTCTCTCTCTTCTCTCTCTCTCTCTGTCCCTTCCCCCTTCTCTTTTTCTTTCTCTTTTCTCTTCCTGGTAAAACTCTCACATGTTCAGTTTTTAGTGAAGTTGTTTCTTCTGTCGGGACTTTCCTTCTTTTCTCACTTTCTTTTCTTTTACTGTGAAAGTTTCCATTGAACTTTTTAACTAAATAAACTTAAAAAACCTGGACTGACCACACTTTTCAGACTGAGACCCAAACCTGATCTGATTATATTTATGTTCGAAACAGATATTTGCATTTTACAGCAGGACTAAGTAGTTATGTCGTTTGTTTATTGTTGTGCCTCTGACTTGTTTGTTTGTTTGTTTGTGTCCAGACGGAGGCTCAGTCTGCAGCCTCTGGACCCAGGGTTGGTCTGCAGCTGTGAGGAGGAGGAGGAGGAGGAGGAGGAGAGGACGAAGGCAACATGCCTAAACCAGTAAGAAACACACATGACCACACAGTCTTTCACTCAAACACGTTTTCTTCAGTTTGACACTTTTTCTACTGTTTATAACGTCCCGCACCTCGGTTACATGATTATCTATATAGACCCGTTCAGAGCCTACGTCATTTTGGGGGCGGAGCCACACTGGTGCCCTCCGCAGAGTTTCCTCATAAGTTTCTATATAAACGAGTAAGCTGTACTAACGATATTAAACGGTTAGAAAACTTAACAATGACTTCAAACGAAGCTCTGACCATTCCTAATGTGTTCCTTGGGTTTGCATCAGTGACACATTTTATAACTCGTGATTTTCTCGGGCTAACTAGCTTGCCGCTAAAATCTATAGAAACAATGAGGGATCACCATCAAAACAAACACATCTCCTCAGAGTCGTATAAGTTTGTCCTTGGAGTCTTTTATACAATAATCTTCTGTAGAAATCAGCACAAAATAAAGCCACAGGAGCAGTTTACTGTGAGTCTAATTCTACACTGATAATTGATAAATAATGAACACAACTTACACAAAAATCTTAAGCAATGTCACGTTAACTCACCTCCTGTGCTTTTCTGCAAATTACGTCGTCAAACTCATCAAGGGATTTGTATGATCAAAGCTTTTCTCTTGTGCACATGAGTTTTCCATCAAATATAAGTAAATATCAGGTGGCTGAATATCAGACACTTACTAACGTCATGCTAACATTCAGTAGATAACTGTACATGGATCTGGAGTCGCTAACGTCATGCTAACATTCAGTAGCTAACAGTACATGGATCTGGAGTTACTAACGTCATGCTAACATTCAGTAGATAACTGTACATGGATCTGGAGTCGCTAACGTCATGCTAACATTCAGTAGATAACTGTACATGGATCTGGAGTCACTAACGTCATGCTAACATTCAGTAGATAACTGTACATGGATCTGGAGTCACTAACGTCATGCTAACATTCAGTAGATAACTGTACATGGATCTGGAGTCCGGTCTGTTTGTTAAATTGAGTTTTTAAAGAGAGTTTTGTGATTTTTTAATGAAAATGCACCTGCGTAGCTTGAAAAGCCTGAGACTGGGCACCACTCAGGGCTCCAGTTAGCGCGCGCAGCCATCTTTGTTTACTAACAGTAAATGGGTCTATACTGTCAGTAAAAACGTGTCAGTCGAGTGTAAATATCATGTTATAGACAAAGATCTTGACGTCACTCATAAATAGAATTTTCAGTTGAACCAGTGGAGATTTTAATTGACTAAATGCTGAAGTTTGCATTCATTTAACCTTCTCTGACACGGCTCAGGGTTTCTTTTGAGTCTAAAAAAGTCTTATTCTGCGTTCAGACCGGACAGCGTTGAAGCGGATTTTGACACAGAATATTTCCAAAGCTGACGCCCTAAAAGACATAAAAAACGTCTCAGCGTGTGTCTGGGGACATTTTACACCCTGATGTGCTTCTCTGCGTTCACGCTTTTATTTCAAAAGTGTTTGTGTTGCTCTAGGACAGATCACACTTTGTCCTCCTCCAGACAGTTCTTTAGCTGTCTCTGTCCTCCTCCAGTGTCACGTCCTACAGCAGGTTTAAACATTTTGAATAGATCCATGTGAGGCTTTGTCAGTCCAGATCAGGTCCATGTTGTTTGTTTTGTGTCGACAGATTTTCAGAGCAACGAACAACCAAGTCTTTGAGAAAAGCCCCAAACACGCGACCTTTGGTTCAAAAAGTGATTAAAGGACTTGAGTAAACAGTCGTCCTTTCCCTTTAATGTGAGAGGAGAACAGCAGCATGTCACATGTCACAGGAGAGTTGTGTCTGATTGGTGGACTCTGTGTTCGATGCTTGAAAGTTCCGCAGAGCCCAGCTGGAGCGTTGACGCCTGATGAGGCCAAAGCGTCTGCTGCACTGCTACTGTAGCGTCAGCAACGCACAAACAAGTCAATTTCAACTCCCTAGATGCAAATTCACTGGACGCTCCGATAGGGCTGGGCAATATTGTGATAAAAATCGAATCGTGAGCTCATCTCTGTGACGATCTGCTTTTTGGTAAAATCGTCATATCGTGATCTCTATTTACTGCATCTGTTTGTTCAAATACATAGACTATTTTTCCCACTCAGTCTTAGTTTCAGAGTTGACAAATCCAAGTTTTTATTGTGACTTTGGGTTTCTTTTTGTCTCTTTTGGAGTGCGCTTTTAGTTCATAAATGAACAAAAAAACAAATTGATTTATTGAAATATATCAATTTATATGACTGAAACATCAATTTTTAGCATGTTTCATGTCTAAAAGTCACTATTAATGTGAGAAAAACGCATACACTTGTTTTGCAGCAACACACAATGTTCTAATTGATTGATTCTTTATTAACTTTTTATTGAAGGGCTGAGTTTGCTTGTTTCTCTTTGAAAATCTGGCAACACTTGTCGGATTTGACAGCTGGATTTAGCTGTTGATAGTGAATTGTATTTACCTCAAAGACAATAAGAAAATAAACAATCTACAAGAATCGTGATGAAATCGAAATCGTGATCTGGCTCCAAAAAAATCGTGATGTTAATTTTTGTCATATCGCCCAGCCCTATTGACCCTATTTTGTCCCGCCTACTTTTCTAGGACGTGCACTTCCTGTTTAGCTGCATTTAGCCTGTAGATTTCAGTCGATGGGTTTATTTTAACTGTCAGTATATTTAATTAAAATTGCCCCGTAAGACAGACAAACAAACACGTTAGCTACCTTAACAGAGCTAAACAGGAAGTGCATTTCCAAGCCAAGTGGGCGGGACAAAATAGGGTCAATACGCTCCGACGCTCCGGTCTGAACGCAGCATTACTGCAGGTGAACAGTCAACATTCCAATTCAAAACAAATATGAAGACAAAATTCTTAGAACATTCTCATTGTGGATGAATGAGCTTGATACCATAAAAAATCCATCGTAGGAGCTGCTTTTCCCTAGAAACAAGCAGGAACAGGCTCCTCTAGGCCAAATAACAGTGACTTTTGTGGCTGAATTTTTAGTGTAGAGCTGGGCGATCTGGGAAAGAATATAATCACGTTTTTTTTTCCTCCTGTTGATCAATCAATAGTTTTTTTGATCACTTTTGTTTAATTTTTCAAAAACTGGAAGCTTTTAACACGTCCCATTTATTAGATAATAGATCACTATTCTGCCTCAAAGCTTGACTTTAGCTCCAAACCACATTCTTACTGACAAAGAAGTTTAGTTACACAGTGCACCTTTAAGAAACCTTTTGGAACAGAAGCAGCAACTCACAAGTAGTTCTTCGTTTGTCTCTTATTGTGGTTTTTCAAAGGTCCTCAAATGTCTTTACCAGAAGCTGCTCTTATGTTTACATTTATATTATTTTTTGGCCGACGTCTCACTGTTGAAGTCGGGTAAATCTGCTGGAAACACGGTGGATCTCCTCAGTAGCAGTTGTTCTCTCTCTCACAGAAGTGTCTTTGTCCAGTGTCTCCTGTTGCAGCAGCGGCCTTGTAAACATTCTCCTCTCTCTCTCTCTCTTTCTTCTTTCTCTCATTCTCTCTCTTTCTCTTTCAAACATTGGACACGGTCTCCACACTCGCCTCTTTTCACACGAAACACGTCACAAACAAACACGTGTTCAAATCGATTCAGGAACATGGTTTTATAGAAGTACACACTGTTTTCTCTTTAGTTCTGCTTTATTCACAGATATTCTCTCTTTCAGTCATCTTATTTACAGCTTCGTTTGTTTGCCAGAGAGTCGTTTTGTCTGTTGTTGTGTTGAGACGAATCAGGCTGTGTGTAGATAATAAAGTGCTGCTGCTGCTTGTTGTAATTAGATCCACATCTGCTGTTGTCAGTTTGTCGCTGCAGGATGATTCTAAAGTCTGTTTGTGCTGTTAGAGTCACTGATGGTTTACGCAGCCTCAAGCTAAACCTCTGCTTCTGTTGTGCTCATAGAAATATCACGATAATCAGCTTTACTCTGGTTTAACACGGCTGGTTTGTTCACGTGCTTTATCGGTAAAATATAGGCCGACATATAGGGCTGGATTTGAAATATTTGTAGTAACTGGTGACTTTTAATGAACTTAAAACTGTTTAAAACTGCAGAAGTACTAAGCCCCGCCTCTTCACTTTAAAATGTAAATATAAAAAGCAACAGATTTTAAATAACTAATTTTATTGTTGAAAGTGACTCTGGGACAGTTTTGAACCACACATGCTTTACTTTGAGTGTTAATGTTTGAATTATAACAAGTAAATACAGACAAGTGGGCGGAGGAAGGACAAAGTGGGCAGAGTGAAGGACAAAGTGGGCGGAGTGATGGACAAAGTGGGCGGAGTGAAGGACAAAGTGGGCGGAGTGATGGGACAAAAAGTGGGCGGAGTGAAGAACAAAGTGGGCAGAGTGAAGGACAAAGTGGGCAGAGTGAAGAACAAAGTGGGCGGAGTGAAGGACACAGTGGGCGGAGTGAAGGGCAAAGTGGGCGGAGTGATGGGCAAAGTGGGCGGAGTGATGGGCAAAGTGGGCGGAGTGATGGACAAAAAGTGGGCGGAGTGATGGACAAAAATGGCGGAGGATGGACAAAGTGGGCGGGGTGAAGGACAAGTGGGCGGAGTGAAGGACAAAGTGGCGGAGTGATGGACAAAGTGGGCGGAGTGAAGGACCAAAGTGGGCAGAGTGAAGAACAAAGTGGGCAGAGTGAAGAACAAAGTGGGCAGAGTGAAGGACAAAGTGGGCAGAGTGAAGAACAAAGTGGGCAGAGTGAAGGACAAAGTGGGCGGAGTGAAGGACAAAGTGGGCGGAGTGATGGACAAAAAGTGGGCGGAGTGAAGGACAAAGTGGGCAGAGTGAAGAACAAAGTGGGCAGAGTGAAGGACAAAGTGGGCAGAGTGAAGGACAAAGTGGGCGGAGTGAAGGACAAAGTGGGCGGAGTGATGGACAAAAAGTGGGCGGAGTGAAGGACCAAAGTGGGCAGAGTGAAGGACAAATGGGCGGAGTGAAGGGCAAAGTGGGCGATTGATGACAAAAAGTGGGCGAGTGATGGACAAAAAGTGGGCGGAGTGAGGACAAAGTGGGCGGAGTGATGGACAAAGTGGGCGGAGTGATGGACAAAAAGTGGGCGGAGTGATGGACAAAGTGGCGGAGTGATGGACAAAGTGGGCGGATGATGGACAAAGTGGGCGGGTGAAGGACAAAGTGGGCGGAGTGAAGAACAAAGTGGGCAGAGTGAAGGACAAAGTGGGCAGAGTGAAGGACAAAGTGGGCAGAGTGAAGGACAAAGTGGGCCAGAGTGAAGGACAAAGTGGGCAGAGTGAAGGACAAAGTGGGCAGAGTGAAGAACAAAGTGGGCAGAGTGAAGAACAAAGTGGGGCAGAGTGGAAGGACAAAGTGGGCAGAGTGAAGGACAAAGTGGGCAGAGTGAAGACAAAGTGGGCAAGTGAAGGACAAAGTGGGCAGAGTGAAGGACAAAGTGGGCAGAGTGAAGGACAAAGTGGGCAGAGTGAAGGACAAAGTGGGCAGAGTGAAGGACAAAGTGGGCAGAGTGAAGACAAAGTGGGCAGAGTGAAGGACAAAGTGGGCAGAGTGAAGGACAAAGTGGGCGGAGTGAAGGACAGGAAGTGTTTGAACACTCGAGCAGGAGCTGTAGAAGAATACAAGATTACTCAAACATACATGAATCAATTCAAATACAACTTTGAGTAACTAATATTGAGGGAAGACAGTTATAACAAGGCTATAATCTCTGAATAATTAATTTTTACATATTACCTCCTCTTTAATGACAGTAGTTTTGATGTATTTACCTTGTCGAGATGTTTGGACAGTCACAGGTCTGGGTGGTGATGTGTCGTATATCAGACACTTCCTTCCGCTCGCCTGGTGTTCTCTGGAGGAGGGTGTCCAGGTGTGGGCTCCATTGTCGCGGTTGATGCTCTTGGTGCTCCGCTTTCTAATCTCAATGGCCTTTTTAACCCAGCGTTTATATAGAAGGTCGCAGGGTCAACTTTTGCACGGCCCGGGCCTTTCTGTGTGGAGTTTGAATGTTCTCCTCGTGTCTGGGTGGTTTCCTCTGGGCACTCTGGTTTCCCCACCAACCAATAACATGCATGTTAGAGAACGTTTGGTGGTAGTCGGAAGTTGAGACGTCAGGTGTTTAGGCAAATTCTTCTGCTGAGCTGCTCCAGGGCTGCTGCTGTCACTGGGGGAGGGGGGGGGGGCGGGCTTGTTCATGTTCCACCAGGTCTGGCTTTAAAGAGCTGGAGGAAGTGTGAGGAAAGGGAAGACGGACCTCCAGACTCTAAAGGCAAAGAAAATGAATGGGTGGACAATTAATCAACTAAAATAATGAATGATGAAGCTAATTCTCAGACTCTCCTCTGTTGTGTTTGTGTGAAAGCGTTCGTAAACACAGGTTAAACCTCTGCCCTTTGACCTCATTAAAGTGACCTGCTTTAGCTAACGAGTTCTAAATGGAAATCAATGACTTTTAGCATGTAGCTCATTGGTGCTAACGGCTTCTCTAAATGAAACGCTTCTTATTGATCCGGCTGTGAGTGTTTCTGCGGCTGTAGACTTAGATTAGTCTAAACCTGGTCCAAACGGGTCTAAAGTCTAACTGGGTCAGTCTAACTGTCCAAACAGGTCTAAACTCAACCTCTGGTCAAACAGGTCTAAACTCAGTCTAACCTGGTCCAAACAGGTCTAAACTCAGTTCTAGTCTAACGTTGGTCCAAACAGGTCTAAACTCAGTCTAACTTGGTCCAAACAGTCTAAACTCAGTCTAACTTGGGTCCAGGACAGGTCTTAAACTCAGTCTAAACTTGGTCCAAAACAGGTCTAAACTCAGCCTAGCCTGGTCCAGACAGGTCTTAAACTCAGTTAACTTGGTCCACAAAACAGGTTAACAGGTCTAAACTCAGTAAACTCCAAAAGGTCTAAACTCAGTCTAACTGGTCCAAACAGGTCTAAACTCAGTCAACCTGGTATAAAACTGGTAAACTCAGCCTAGCCTGGTCCAGACAGGTCTAAACTCAGTCTAACCTGGTATAAACAGGTCTAAACTCAGTCTAACCTGGTCCAAACAGGTCTAAACTCAGTCTAGCCTGGTCCAAACAGGGTCTAAACAGTCTAACCTGGTCCAAACAGGTCTTAAACTCAGTCTAGCCTGGTCCAAACAGGTCTAAACTCAGTCTAACCTGATCCAAACAGGTCTAAACTCGGTCTAAAGTTGGTCTAGCCTGGTCCAGACAGTCTAAACTCAGCCTAGCCTGGTCCAGACAGGTCTAAACTCAGCCTAGCCTGGTCCAAACAGGTCTAAACTCGGTCTAGCCTGGTCCAGACAGGTCTAAACTTGGTCTAAACTCGGTCTAAAGTTGCAGTTGTCTGTGTTGTGGGTTAATCTGTCTGACAGCTGCTAGATTAGAGCTGACGCGACTTTAACCGCTTAGAACAACAACTGCAACTGCTCCTACACACAAGACACACACACAACACACACAACTGTTACAACATCTACACATATACACAACTACAAACACACAGACAGTAGTGTAAGGAACGTTACACTGTAAAGTCACAAAAGACAACTGTGTCCAAACAGAAGCTGCAGTGTTCAGACTCTGACTCTGCACAACGAGATAAAGGACGATTCAACTGCCCCACAACAAGTAATTTCCTCAACACAGCCTCAGAATGTTTCTTTTTACCCTGACAGATTCTAGTCCAGAGTTTTTCAGCTGTATTGATCACATGGTACATCCTAATCATAGTTTTATCACGAGTATAAAAAAAACATTT
This sequence comes from Mugilogobius chulae, assembly GCA_038363315.1. Lineage (NCBI taxonomy): Eukaryota > Metazoa > Chordata > Actinopteri > Gobiiformes > Gobiidae > Mugilogobius > Mugilogobius chulae. Next base: position 77,245 of record JBBPFD010000229.1, on the reverse strand, counting down.
GTGGTAACGGTAGTGTTATAGTGTTTATCGTTAGAGCTGGCGATATCCATTTTTCACTATCGTCATATCGTCTTAATATAGTATCGTGATAGACGATATTATCGTCTGCCCACTAATTAAGGCAAAAAGGGCTCAAAATTGAGCTTTAGTCAGATTTTTCTGGTAATTTCTCACACACACGCACACACACGGTGTGTATTATAGATACAATAATGCTCTTTCGCTATAGAACATTGCTAGGTTTGTGAATTTTAATGTTAAAAACCTTAGTACTTTGTCAAAGCCTCGCGCTTTTCTCACTCCTCCCGCGCCCCCGCGCCACGCTACCTCTTTCGCTTTATTGACAATTTTAAGATACACAGCGCAGGGTAAATGTGAAAACTTGTGACGGTAAAAGTGGTAGAGATTTATATTATCGACTATATTGCACAATACACATTTAGAAAAAGACTTTCTTGAGACGCACGCGCACCATGTCTGCGTGCGTCACAACCACACGAACAAAAGCACATATAGACATCCCAAGCACGCAAGCAAGCTAACCATAAAGGTTAGACCACAACAGGATTAAACCCACTGACACGTACAAACACGATTTGAACTGATATTGATAAGGCTCTCCGCTGTTTTAAGTTCACATTTAAAACATAGCCAACACATTATAAGTTAAACGGCTGATATGTAGGACAAAACTGAGAGCCAAACACCTTATTAAGCTAAATAATGCACATCTACGGTAACAAGTGATTTCTGCCTCTTCTTTGTCACTAAAGTTGTACCAAATAGATGAGAGAAAGTAGCTGTATCCATAAGTAGCTATTACGCACGGACTCGTCTCGACGCGTGATGGGATCAGCATAAAGAAACACGATACTCTTCTCCGACAGTTTATAAAGTTAGTTGCTCACCTCTGTCCAGTTCAAGTGACTCCTCTTCTGTCCATCACGGACACGAAGAAAAGAAACATCCAAACAGAAACGGTAGCCTACATCCAAAGTCGTTATCGCAGGTGCTTCACGACGCACAACTTTGTCCAAGTCCTGATTCCAGCTCCACAAGGCCCACAAACACCGCTCCACAACGTCATGCTCTGTCCGGGTCCTTCGTCCAGCTCCACGGTGTTAAAAAAGTCCTCTTCATCTCTTTATTAGAGCGCGCTGTCTGAGCCTGCTGTTTTCATACGCACGTGTTGGTGGCATGAGGATGCGTTCAGGGACGCTGCGTAACTTTTAAAACTGCGATGCCAAGTTTTTTCTGCTTTTGTGGTCAATTATTTAAAAAAGCTACTATGAAACAAAATAGTGGTTGAATATTTGTCAAATGATTGAGAATATGCATATAACAGAGTGAGATTGTTTGCTGCAGCATTGATAAAAACTTTGCACGTTCTAAGAGGATATAGACGATTACAGACGATAGTGAAGTGATATCGTCAAAATGTTTTACTTTCACGATAGACGATATAATCGTCTTATCGCCCATCCTAATGTTAAATTATGTATTTCAGTTCCTCTTTCAAAAGCCATATTACTTCTTTCATTTTTGTATTTAGCCTCTGCAGAGCCTCCACTGTCAGGGCTTTGATTACTTTTGTTCAAGGTTTTAGAAAGATCAGATGAAAATTGCGAGTAGTTGCCAAGTCTGCATCTTTATAGGAACTTTGGGTTTCTTTAAGCGTTTTTGCACATGAAAGTGCCAGGAACCAGGCATCAGGAACATCTACAGCCCCTCTTTCACAAGAATCAGTAATTGCTGCATTCACACTGCTCAAAAGAGGATCCAGGGACATTTGGTGACGTCAAGACGCTGGACGGTGCCAAAATATGGTTGATGGGAAAACCAGTGCTGTCAAGCGATTAAAAAATTGAAGAGATTAATGAATTATGATCTGTAATTAATTAATCTAATGAATCTATTTTTAATCTCACCTAAAAGTGCTGAGAAAAACACTCAACTTAAGTGTTTTTGTTTTGTTTTTATCCAATTTAATGAATGACATTATTGTTGCGGGATGGAAATATTATTATATTTTAAAAATGAAGACTTTAGGAAGTGTTTTTGTTGTTAAGTTGTCAAGTTGAACAATCCTTCTGTCACTTTACAACCCACAGATGGAAACAATACAGTTAAAGATTTCAAAATAGATTAATGCGATTAAAAAATTAACTTGGATTAATATGTCTGTTAATAATTAATCTCAATTAATGCACTAATTTGAACAGCCCTAGGGAAAACATTGGCTGTTTTTTCTGTTGGCCCCACTCCGGCTGCTATACTCCTCGATTTTTGTCTAGTCCTGTGTCAGTTTTTTTAAAATTTCATTCCTTAGCTGTGATAAATACCAACTTGGACTACCTCATCATTTAGCTTGCTGACGTCTCTTAAGGTTTTTTTAGTTCCCTCAAAGCCCCGTTGTACCTCCTCAATAGTGTACAGACTTAGCTGCTTGTGCACCTCTGCATCCGTCCATCTCTCTCACACTGCAAAAACTTTAATGCCCTTATTATTTTTTACACAAAACCTTTCATGACAACAACGTCATAAAATGTTTTCAGTCTGAGGGAAAAGTACAGTACTTTCTACACAGCAGAAGTTCAATTTGGTTCCCACACATTGCCTCCTATGGTTCCTGGTCCTTCTTATGTGGGTACACGCCAGAGGTCAGGGGCTAAAAAGAACAAAAAGTTCCTATGGTGCAAAAACGCCTTTTATTTGTGAATTTTAGCCTGTTTTTCAAGTGTGAGCCATGAAAATATTTCCACTATAACTGAAATATGAGCACAAAATGTGTTTTAAAGTCTTTATTAATGATAAGTTTAATGATATTAATGATAAGATCTCAAAAAAACTAAATTAGTCTCAATTTGTGTTTGCCTCGGTTGCACATGAGCTGTGGTGCAATCACATCACGATATTCTGAAGTCACATTTTTCCACATGAATATCGCGATATATGATCTTCGATATAATATTACTCAGCCCCAGTCGAGATACAGTTTGGGATAAAAAATATATATACGACAAATAGTGGAAAATTACAGAATCACAGTGTTGTTAATTCATGACTTTATAAAATGTGATTATAATAAAACCAGATTAACAACACGTGTACTGTAACATAAAAATGTTGACTATTTTAGAAGCAAATGAAGTCTTAGAATATTTTGTTTTCCATTAAAGTTCACAAGTTTCTTTTATATGTGTAAATAAGAATGACGTTATATATCTTTATAATAATAATACTTGTTTCCGTTCAGTCTAAATGGAAACTGTCGAGTTCCTCTTTGACTCAAACGCCTCATGTTTTTTCCCGAGTGGTTAAATTAGCTTCTGTTAGCGTCATTAGCACTTCTGAACTCGTGTGACTCCTCCACAGTTTCTCCTTCTGCTGTTAGAAATCCTTTAACGTTTAGACTAAAGCGTGTTTTAAGTAACTGCCCAGAACACCACTGATCAATAAAACTACTATTACTCAACGATTAATCAGATTTATTTAGATTGATTAAAGCTTTCTCTGGTTTAGTGAAGGATTAGTGGCTCTGCTCTTGTGTCTGAGACGACTTGGCCTTTAATGACCCTGGAATTTCCCTGAACTGACCTGAGTAAAGCGGGACTAGAACAGGACTGAAACAGGACTAAAACAGGACTAGAACAGGACTAAAGCTGGACTAAAGCAAGTCTAAAGCAGGCCTAAAGCTGGAACAAAACAGGACTAAAACAGGACTAAAGCTGGACTAAAGCAAGTCTAAAGCAGCCTAAAGCTGGAACAAAACAGGACTAAAACAGGACTAGAACAGGACTAAAGCTGGACTAGAACAGGACTAAAGCTGGACTAAAGCTGGACTAGAACAGGACTAAAGCTGGACTAAAGCAGGACTAAAACAGGACTAAAACAGGACTAGAACAGGACTAAAGCTGGACTAAAACAGGACTACAAAACCAGGTCTAAAAACAGGACTAAAACCAGGTCTAAAACAGGACTAAAACCAGGACTAAAGCAGGACTAAAGCAGGACTAGAACAGGACTAAAGCTGGACTAAAACAGGACTAAAGCAGGACTAAAACAGGACTAAAGCTGGACTAAAACAGGACTAAACAGGACTAAAGCAGGACTAAAGCTGGACTAAAAACAGGACTAAAACAGGACTAAAGCTGGACTAAAGCTGGACTAAAACAGGACCTAAAGCAGGACCTAAAGCAGACTAAAGCAGGACTAAAACAGGACTAAAACAGGACTAAAACAGGACTAAAACAGGACTAAAACAGGACTAAAGCTGGACTAAACCAGGACTAAACCAGGACTAAACCTGGACTAAACCTGGACTAAAGCTGACTAAAAACAGGACTAAAACAGGACTAAACCTGGACTAAACCAGGACTAAAGCAGGACTAAAACAGGACTAAACCAGGATTAACCAGGACTAAAACAGAACTAAACCTGGACTAAACCTGGACTAAAGCTGGACTAAAACAGGACTAAAGCAGGACTAAAGCAGGACTAAAACAGGACCTAAACCAGGTCTGAAACAGGACTAAAACAGGTCTAAAGCAGGACTAAAATACAACTAAAACAGGCACAACAAAACAACACAAGCCAAAAGACATTTTAAAAACTCAGGAATCAAACAAGAACATTAAGATTAAACCAGAACAGTGTCAGTCTCGTTCACACAGAGATCATTGTATTTCAGGGAAGAACAGAAGACACACATTCACCTTTATTTCCCTGCTATAACACGTCCTTTTACTAAACTCTACTCCCGTGTGTTTCCCGCTCGTCGTCGTGGCCCCGGGGTCGCTGAGGATTTTAGCTCCAGAACAAGAAAAGTGAATCCAGAGAAAGGCCCCGGTCGGATCAGGTTCAGGAAACTTGAGCTGCGATGCTTTATGAGCCCGGCATGTAACTACTGCAGGTGTGTGGTTGCTTTAACTAGTCCTACAGCTGCTTTACCTAGTCCTACAGCCGCTTTAACTAGTCCTACAGCTGCTTTAACTACTGCAGGACCAGCTCTGTGTGACTTAACTAGTTGTACCAGAGAGAATGAGGTTTTAGTTTGACTCAGGACCATGTTAATGCTGCGTTCAGACCGGACAGCGTTTAAGTTTCCAATTTCGTGCATTGAAGCAAATTTTGATGCAGAATATTTTCGAAGCTGACACTTTAACAGGCGCCCTAAACGCCCAACGAGCATCGGGGCGTCAGGGGACAACGACATGTTTACACCCCGACGTGCTTCTTTGTTTGTTTTGCTCGTAGACAGATCACTGAGAGAGAGAGGCTGCATTTATAAAACATAACTTTCTCCACCTCCAGACAGTTGTTTTGCTGTCTCTGTCCTCCTCCAGTGTCACGTCCTACAGCAGGTTTAAACATTTTGAATCGATCCATGTGAGGCTTTGTCCATGTTGTTTGTTTGTGTCGACAGATTTTCAGAGCAAAGAGCGACCAAGTCTTTGAAAAAGCCCCAAAAACAAGCGACCTTTCATTAATAAAAGTTACTAAAAGACTTGAGTAAACAGTCCTTCTTTCCTCTTGATGTGAGAGGAGAACAGCAGCATGTCACATGTCACAGGAGTGACAGAGGCTCTGATTGGTGGATGCGGGTGTTCGACACTAGGGCAGGGTGATAATATACCGTTTGTGATAATATCGCCAAGAAAAATTATATTGTTGATGATATAAAGTTTGGAATTTTGTGACATAACTGTACGCTCACAGAAACTTTAGCCCAGTACTTCTAAAGTCTAGAAACTGGAGTGACTTTGCACTGATGGAGAGGCTAAAACAGAACAATCTTGCATATATATCGTCACTTATATCGTTGTCGCACATGTTTATTTATATTGTGATAATAATGTTATGCCATATCGCCCTGCCCTATACGCCCCTATACACTTGAAAGTTCAGCAGAGCCCAACTGATGAGGCCAACGCGTCCGCCGCAAGTTGGAGCGTAATCAGATGCTTGAACTTAGACGCCAATTCGCGCCGCAAATTCGCTGAACGCCGCAAGACGCAGTTTACATTGACTTAACATGTAAATTGGACGCTTTGGACGCTCCGACGCTGTTCGGTCTGAACGTATACGAGATCCTTAATAACAACTTAATGAGAGAGGAGCCTGTTCTTACACACAAACACAGTAGGATGCTCTCAGGGCATTTGTGAGTTTCTATATGTCTTATTTACACGGCATAATATTTACCTCAAATTCAATCGTCTGTAAACTTTAAAACGACGTCTGAGTTTTTTTTATTCACTCGGGAGATTCCATGTCTGTAATTTTCTTCTTTTTACAAACTTTCTGGAAATGACGACTGATGATTTATGACGACAACCTTTTTACTTCATTAGTGAAATGAGCGTTTTCTTGTGTTTTCGTTTGTTTAACGTGAATAATCTTGAGGCACATTGTGATTGTTGTTCAGAATCACATCCTACACCATCAGATTTCACTCTTTTTCGCTCTTATTATTCATTTATTGTGATAAAGTCCTTCTATCTAAACTTTTCATCGTTCTGTCCAAACTTTTCCCCAAACATCCATCTTCTTGATCTTCCATTGCTACGACAACACCAGGGTTGTTGTATTTTTTTTAAATCGTAATTTTTTAATCATAGAAATAAACAACATTTCATTTAAGAATGCTACGTAAAGAATGGTAATAATAATTTTGTTCAGAAATGAAGGTAAAATAAGCCTCTGAGTCATTTTTAATTCATTTATAAATCGTTTACGAATTGAAAACACAGACATATGCATTCGCTTGGCATTAGAATCACATGAGGACAAAAGAGTTTGGTGAATTACAGGAGGAAACTTTTTACAAACATGGTCGATTTGCACAGGAGCAGAAACTCAGATGATGTTTGTAAATATAGTCCCCCGATAAATATGCCGTGCGAAAAGGACACTTGCAGTAAAAGAAATCGCAGGGAGGTCGTTGAAAATCTGCAAGACTCTGGACCTGGCTGCGAGAACTTTACATGAAATGAGATAAAAACTTGTGTGCCGAAGTCGTAGTGTGGACCAAGGCTTTAAGAAGTATAATCTCTAGGGACGTGACGAGATCAAGACGAGACAAGATTTGTAAATAATTTGCATTGTTTCAATTTAGAATTTAAACTAGGCAAATAAAAAATGATTTGTATTATTTATTATTGTTAGTTATATTCTTTTAGCTTTACCTTTCATTATGTGTATCAACTTGGATTTTTATTATTTAAACGATATGAGTTTTGACTGAAATTGATCCGCTCAGACTCCGCCCCCCTTTCTCGTGCTTCACAGACTCCGCCCCCTTTCTCCTGCTTCACAGGGACCAGACACACACAGATGAGAAGACTTATTGATGACAGAGGCCAAAATATCTCTTCGTGATCTATTTTAAACTATGTTTAAGTGTGAAAAACACCGGCGATGTCCGCGCGTATATTTGACGATTATATATTTTTCGCTCTAACTTTTACAATGTTTACGACTAATTATCTCTGTCAATATTGGTCCTATCTTTACGAAATAAAAACTGAGACGGAGTTTAGACAGTTTTCTGTCAGAATAAGTCTGATTACAAGTCTGTGTGTGGAGGAGAATATTTACTACAGCTGCCTTAAAGATACAAAACTTAATTTCATGACCATGGAAAAATCTCACGAGACAGTTCAGTACGTGTGCCACAGTATCAGGACAGTTTGATCTCGCCAGATCTCGTCCCCATCCCTAGTAATCTCTGAACTAACTTTACACACACAGTCCACATGTTCTCTCCGTTTAAAGTTATATTAGGGCTGCTCGATTATGATGAAAATGATAATCACGATTACTTGAATCATAATTGAAATCACGATTATTCAAACGATCACTTGTGTAGAGAGACTGCAGAGCGTTAGGTTTCCTTAAGTGTGATTTTTTTTTTTTTTTTTATCAATCGCTACTCAAAAACTACAAAAGCTAAAAACTCAAAATTTGAAACAAAGTTGTACCTTCATAGACATATCTAAACATGCAGCCCATTAACGTTTGTCTTTGGATTTGTAAAAATTTTGCATTTTTAAGTAATTTTTTTTTTTTTTTGCCTCACGTAACATTCAAGTTTTTCAAACTGGCATTTAAGGGGTTAAGTTTCTTAAGCAGGGATAGATCTAAAAAAAGGATAAAAAATATGAAACTATGATTGTTTTTGTAAGTGGACATTTTTGTCCTTAAGGTCTTGAGTGTGACACTTATTTTTTCCCAGTGATCCAAGCACTAGCCAAAAAAAAAAAAAAAAAAAATGTGCCAAATAATTTCACAAGATTTAAGCTTTGTTTCCAAATTTCATAGCCGTCATAAATAAATGTGAAATGGTTGGTCGACAAAGTTTGAAAAACAGGTGAAATGGACATAAATATCCACAGAGAGTTAAATGTAGTGAGTGAAATATGTGACAGCTCTCACAGAAAGAAACGGATTCTAAAATTGTAACGAAACCACCTACATATCAGTGAAATTTAGGAGCAGGCTTATAAGTTACGGTCTATAATCACGATTACTCGATGACACAATTTTTGTTGACGATTACAGCAATAATTGTAATTGAAATTGAAATTCGATTAATTGCACAGCCCTAGTTATACTGTCAGTAAATAAACTTGTTCTGTTTTCTTTCTGTCAACTGAAAACAGATCACGTGCTGTTGTCTTTGGATCAGATATGATTTCATTTGTCTTCCCTGTGTTTAAACTCTTTGATTGTCACACCTTTTGGAAGCAATAGTCACATTTTTCTGCATAAATTATGATCTGATCTTCATTTAAATCCCAACAATAGACAAACACCGTCACTTCCTCTTCACAAACACAACTGCAGCTCTGTTAGTTTTGTCTTTAATACGTTTCCCTTTTCTCCAAACATCACTCACGTTATTATCCTAAAACCTGACTTGTACTACGCTGCTGCTCTAGTTCTTCTGGTGCAAACGTCGTGAGTAAAAGTTGAGTGAAAGTGTCTCATGTGAAATGAATGAGTCTGAGATGAGCCGCTGCAGCAGACTCATGTTTTATTCACGTGTTTGGATTATCACAGGATTAAACCGACCAGAGACTAGATCAATTTAATCACACGGGACGCTTCCAATCAGCCGCGATCAGGTCTTTCATGTTCACAGCTTCAGTCAATAATGTGTCTCTGTAGAAAGAACGAGACTTGTTGTGTTTGTACATGTTTTTAGAAAGAAACTGTGACTTGTGTAGATCAATAATTCACATTTGTAAAATACAAAATGAACTAAAACAGCTTCAACAAGTCACATCGCTGCTAAGAATACCTCGATACTGATTCTGATGCCACAAATGACGGTGAATTTCCACAATTTCAACACAAAAAAAAGGAAGTAAAGATTAAAATAGGCCTGAAACACATGAGAAAATACAGTATTTGATAACTTCTTCATTCTGTGGTATTTTAATTAAGCAGAAAGCAGAAAGATCTTTGTTTAGTCATTATTATTTTTATTTGATTTTATTCTCTATTGTTACATTTAGTGCTGTCAAGCGATTAAATAATTATGATCTGTAATTAATTCATCTAATTAATCTATTTTTAATCTCACCTAAAAATTTCTGAGAAAAACACTCAACTTAGGTGTTTTTGTTTTGTTTTTGTTGAATTTAATTCATTACATTATTGTTGCAGATGGAAATATTAATATATTGCATAAAATGAAGACTTTAGGGAGTTTTTGTTGCTAAGTTGTCAAGTTGAACAAACCTTATGTCACTTTAAAGGGACTGTACCTGATTTTTGCATCCTAAAAATGTAAACAAACAGAAATAATTAATGTTAACCTTTTTTCTTCAGTCTACATGATTTCCTCACGTAGCTAATGCATTCTGAGCTTCAGAATTGTTCATCATGATGAGTTTTAATGTTTTTTCACAGCTTTAGCAGCGAGGTGAGTCACTATGCTAACAACAGTTAGCCACAATGCTAAAAACAAAAACAGAAAAAGCTGCACACAAACGGGATTTTATTAGACATAGACAGGACTTTGGGACTAATTTCCACCTGATTAGATACATTAACAAGGCATCAGTGCTAGAGGGAAACTGCTTTTAAGTTATCTGTTGCAAAAAAATCAAGTACAGTCCCTTTAACTCACAGATGGAAACAATGAAGTTAAAAACTTGATTAATATGTCTGTAATTAATTAATCGCAATTAATGCACTAATTTGACACATTACACATTCCACATTTTGAACAACTTTAAACCAAACTGAGATGGAATGAGAGACAAGTCCAAGTCGAGTCCAGAGCAGAGGTTACATTAACCGACACTTTTCCGTCATTTACGGATTGTAATTTGCTTTAACGGAAAAATTTCCAAGGCTCTTTTTCATTTTGACGAATTGAAAATGGAGCTGCGCTTTTGTATAAAGTCTACTAATTTAGTGACCTGCATCCCGACCAGACTCGCGCTCTCCCAAACTGAGGACACAACGATAGACAATAGGGCTGTACTCAATGTATCGATACGGGATATATCGTGACAAGCTCATTGGCAATACGCGTATCGTTACATGGAGGTGTATCAGGATACGCATCGGCATACTAAAATTCATATAATTTACACGTATGAACCTGGACTGCAGCTTTAAGGCTGAAACTATTGAGCTGAACAATGGCTTATTTGTAAGACACTTGTGTCTAACATAAAGAGTAGTTAGAAAATACAATTCCTCTGCATTTGACACTTGATAGGTGACATATTAAGGAAATTATATCTGCATATATGTGTATCAGGATACGTATCGTATCGTGACCTCTGTATCGGGATACGTATTGTATCGGAAGGCTCTTGGCAATACCCAGCCCTAATAGACAAATGCCACTTTCAATCCTGTTCACGCCCGCTGCTGTTGTGTCAGTAAGGCCGCGAGACTGACGTCTGCGGAGCTCGAGATGCTGACGCCTGCGCATATACGTAATCTATAAATCTGTAAACAGGAGAACACACTTTAGTTACGGAGCGCAGATAAGGCTTCATTCGACAAATTAACGAGATGGAGTTTTGTCAATCTGATTTCAGGAGTATTTGTACTTTTGACCAGGATCGCTCGACAGACAAACACTAATGTTTATTCAGATTCATAAACTTAGCGAAAAGTCACACCTGCAGTTTTCTGGTTTGGTGATTGTCAGACGCGCCCACATCGACTCGCTTCAGATAAACCTTCCCAGAGGAAAGAGGGAATGACTTTTACGCAGTAGAGATGGAAATAACATGAAGAGTTTGGGTTAAATACAGTGTGGATTTACAGAAAGTGGAGAGAAGTGGAGCTTTGTGCTTCAGGTGAGATACAGAGCCTGTCACAGTGAGATTGTTAAAGGAACACAATGATTTTTGCAGAGGCTTTACTCTTAAGAAACTATTTATGCAGAGTTCAGTCATTTTTTGTACCGGATCTTAATTCTCATGATCTGTGCGCCTCCTGTAGTCTCCGTGTCAGAAATCAACTAAAAACATTGGCAGCAAGAAACCTACTGAACAAAATTATGACGGATAAAAACACCTCATGATGGATTTTTTGGGACTTTGTCTCGCTTTTACAGCTTTTCCTTATGAAACCCTCCGTATGTGCGCGTAGATTCTGTTCGCGTAGTTCGCTCACTTTTATAACTTCTCATTATGAAAACCTGGTTCAGAAGCGGCACTTTTCCTGCGTCTACAACAGATGACAAATATCCATCGCCTTTGGAGTAAACAACTTTGTCACTATGGCAACTACGCCACCGGATGTAGCGACCTATGTCAATCTGAGACTGGAAAACGTTAGTGCATAACCCCTATTAAGTCTAACCACTGGTCCAGAGTCAGTGACAAGTCCAAGTCAAGTCTCGAGTCAAGTCCAAAGACAAGAGAGCCAAGTCAGAGTCGAGTCCCGAGTCTTAGTCAGTTTTATCACTTCAAGTCCACACTTTTTTGTTCTGTTGCTGGTGAAACTCTGGGATAATGTAAAACACTTTGGACTTTTTGATGTAATAATGTGTCTTTGTTTAGTCCAGAGAATGATTCTGATCTGTATCTGATTCTTGTGTTTGTGTTCTGGGTTTAGAAAGTCTGCACTTCTCACATGAAATAACAGATGTATATTTTCAAACATGCATCAGTGTGCGGAGGCCTCGTCTGACTTCCTGTGTGACTCCGCCCTTCTCTCCTCTCACTTCCTGCTTGTGGTTTCTGCTTTTCCTCTTTCTCTCTCGGCCTCTTCTCCTTCTCTTGACTTTCTCTGAACAAAGCCTCCGTTTAGGTTTGATGAATGTGATGACGTCATGTGTCCAGATCATGAGCAGCAGAAGCTTTTTACACGTTATTATTTCAACTTTACCGTGAAATCTGCAGTCTGGTGATTTCTTGACCCATTCACTTTTGTATTACAACAGAAACAGATTGATTTGAGCTGCAGACGTGTGTTTCCATGGAGAATGTGGTGACGTTTGTCTAACAGCTGCTGGTGTTGTGTGTTTCAGATAATGTTCGCGTCACCACCATGGACGCAGAGCTGGAGTTTGCCATCCAGCCCAACACGACGGGCAAACAGCTCTTTGACCAGGTGAGACCCGTCCCGCTTCTGTCTATTCAATCCCACTCCCATTCAGTATTTTTGAAGGCGAAAAAATGATGTTATATTTTTACAAAATGTTTTATTTTTAGGTGATTAATCAAATTATTGGTCAAGCTTTTGGCCCCTAATATTTAGGGGCCAAAAGCTTGACCAAATACATTAAAACAAAAACAGACCTGACTTTAAAACCCACATCATGTATCTTTTAGGGGTTGCACGACTACTGAATTTTAGTAGTCGACTAGTCGAGAGCGTTAGTCGCGTCGACTTCAACTAGTCGATGACGTCATCAACAAAAACAAAGCTCCAAAGGCACGATGATTTTGCCTGGGCTTATTTATACTGACCATATTATCATAAAACATTAGACGTACTCAGGGTGCGATTTGTCAAAAAAACAGAAGGGGGGATGAAAAATTATAAGTCATTCTACACGCGCACCACGTGCACACGCATAGCGTGCACGCGCACTACATGCACGCGCACTACGTACACGTGCATATTGTGCACGCGCGCCACCACAGTCACGTCTCTTCTTTCCCGTGTTCATTCAGTTTCTTTTCCACTCGCTATGAACAGGCTTCTGGCGCGTTTTCTCCCAAAATGAACAGATTCTATTTAGTACATAAGCTCCGCAGAGCCCGGGTTTTTCGTGCCCCTCATTGCAGCTCTAGCAGCATCGGGTTCTATAAACAGGAGCAGTGCAGTTACGTGTCTTGTCCAGTTTTGAATCGCATCGCGCCTCAACATTCCGTCTCACATGTTCCTGACTTGATCTTCCCGCTCTGCTTTGCACACAGTCGTGGATTAAACCATGATTTCTCAGGGCAGAGGACAGAGCAGCAGCACAGCGGCTCCGAGTGACCAAACCTGAGTCTAAATGACAGCGTAAGAGAAGAGAGTGAAAGACAGATCGGCGCGGCGGCGCCTATGTTATGATCTGTCCATTTAAACTATGCTTGTGCGCGCAAAAGTTAGAGGAATAACCAATCAGAGAAGCACTGTATGTGAAAGTGTGACGTTATTGGCTGTTATGAGAGCTGCCTGTTGAGCGGAGAAGCAGCAGCGGGAGAAGGGAAAAGCATAAATGAGACTACGCTGGGATTGATAGAACACTCTGAAAATTAGGATATGAAACACAGTCTATGTTATTTTTTTATCCCCCCTACAAATAATACAAGATAAATGCAGAAGGAGGGATGGGGAAATTATAAGCAGAGAGGGGACGGACAATCCAGAGGTAGGGAAAATCCCTCCCTTCCCCCCCAGCAAATCGCACCCTGGACGTACTTAATGCCCTGTAATAAAGCTGAACGTAGGCTCTTTGATTTGACATAAAAGAAGAAAAAAAAAGCTAAATAAGCCTATTTGTGCGTGTGTGAGGGGCGGAGGTTCTCGCTCTGACAGCGGCTTGGATCCAGTCTGCACACACTCATACTGAGCTGTGGGACGTTTGGTCAGTGCGTTTTGAACAGTGAAGAAAACACAAATCCACCTGAAGCCCTGGTTCACACACATCACTCATCACTTGGAGACGGCTGGCCAAGGCGCGTTGGAGCGAACGGTCCGAGCGCTTTGAGCCGGGTTATAAAACGTGCTCGGCTAGACAAAGCGTTTTGGCCGGACAGTTCGTGCGTTATTGGAGTGGAGCCGGGGTCGCGCTTGTGGTGGGGGCACAGCGTGTTCGTGCGCTATGCAAGGCAGGGGTAGTCTACAGCGCGCTCCAGTGCGCCGAGGCGGCGGGACAAAGCATCCCGAGGAGGAAGAACAGCGCGGGGAGAGACGTAGAATGAGCCGGGAAAAAAATTGGACGCATTGATGACATTTATGTGTTAGAAACACAAGTTTAAAAGCGCTTTTTCTAAAGCCAACCTCTGATTTAATTATTCTTTGACTAGTTGACTACCTCTCAAAGTAGTCGCGGGGGACCTTTATAGTCGACTAATTGGTGCAAGCCCTAGTATCTATATGTAGTGTAACTGGGCTGTAAAAAAGTCCATCTTTCCATGAAATTCTTGTTAATATTATTTGTTTGTAGATTCATTTTATCCTGAGCGCCAGTGTATTTTTCTCTCATTCATAAAGGAAACAACAAAGCAGTTGAAACATGCAGACTTGTGATTGGACAGAACGACACAGGCAGTGCCTGATGGGAAACACCTTAAGCTTCACTTTTATCACAGAAACTACAGCCCGCCGCTGTTTTCTGCTGAAAAACTGTGCAGAGTGAGTTTATAGACGTTACATTGTGCGTTTTACTAAAACTATTTCAGCGAGTAAAAAAAAGTCATGAAGTAAGTGAACTGGGCGGTGCAATGACAAGTCCTTTTATTACATTAAAAGTGTGTTGCTGGATCCTCGAGGGCACAAAATTTTCAAAAAGAACAAAAGAGGTCCGAGGCACTCTGTCTTTTTATGTTGCTTTATTCTTAAACGCCAACGCGTTTCAACACCAGGTCTTCATCAGGGCAAAGTGACATTACCCAGGTGCATGGCTTCTATTTAAGTGCCCAAGTCATGTGACCATAATCATGTGATCAAACATTAAAAATATATCACACAACATACATTTTGATGAATAGGCACATAGGAATAGTAGACCAATCTGATACAAACTGCATACCATTCAAAGTTTGTATACATTTTGGTAAACAACACCATATGACAGACAAAAAAAATGTGCAAAGTTATATCTGAGACTTTTTCAAAGAAGTGGGACATCCTGATCCAGTCCAAACCTGGACCCGGTCTGCACCAACAAGCCACTGCCCTGACCAAAGAATAAAGGTTCAAAAGTCTCCAGGTCTGTCCCAAACCTGCTGCAGGTCCTTCATCTTCTTTGAGTTTATATCAGTCTCTGGTTTAACTCTTGAACGGTGGTGCTCAAAGTGAGACCTGCCGGAAACCAAACTCCATTAGAGAAATATTAATACTCTAACTTATTTTGCAATATTTAATAATTAATGGAAACGAGACTTGTGTCTTTCTCTGTGTCTCTGCCTGGAGTTGGCCACAGTTCAGGTTTGTTCCCCGCTTAAGGCCCAAAGTCACAGGCTCTAGTCACTCACACAAACTAGAACACGTAGAACATGTTGTGACCATTCTGTCTGTTTGTTTGACGTAAATGTTGTTTATTATTTGTGTGTTCAGGTGGTGAAGACGGTGGGCCTGAGGGAGGTGTGGTTCTTTCGGGCTGCAGTACGTCGACAGTAAAGGCTACGTCACATGGCTCAAGCTCAACAAAAAGGTCTCGATCTGCAACAAAAACACTCAAACACGTCCGAGAAGAGAGAGAGAGAAAGAGAGGGCAGATTCTGACGAAGAAAAACCTGTACAAGTCCATTTGTTTAACAGTTTTTGCAGCGTTCACAGAGTTTAATGACACACTGCTCTGTTTTGACAATATTCCCTCTGAGTCTGGACTTGTGTCTGTGTGAAGCTGTAATCTGCACATTCACACGTGTTGAGTAACTGTTCTGTCGGCTGATGTACGTGTGTGTGGCTTTGTTTTACTTCTCCAGGCTAATACTTGTGTCTTTGTTGAGTAACTGTTCTTCTAATGTACGTGTGTGGCTTCGTCTTACTCTTGCGTATTTGTTCTCCAGGCTCTGTGTTGAGTAACTCTTCTCCCATTGATAATCCTCGTGTGTTTTTGTCGCAGGTGACGCAGCAGGACGTGAAGAAGGAAAACCCTCTACAGTTCAAGTTCAGAGCTAAGTTTTTCCCTGAAGACGTGTCGGAGGAGCTGATCCAGGAGATCACACAGAGGCTGTTCTTCCTGCAGGTGAAGAGAGTTAAACATCCTCCTCACACCTGGAGCTACAGAAAACACACTTAACCTATTGGGCACTGGGTTTTTATCTTATGGAAAAAAAATCTATTGTGAACCTGGAGATTCTGGAATAACTTGGAGCACAATTGGCTGAGTGCAGTTGTCTTGTTTTCGTTTAAAATACTACATCCTGTACATACAACCACTTCCTGTTCAATACTCTTCAATGAGGTTTTCACTCCATCAGTTTAAAACTAATAAATCCTCTTTAGATCAGACAGTTGTGGTGAATGTTACAGAAAACATGTTAAAGACTTTACATATCAGAGGAATATTTCACCAGAGACACTTGTGTGTTTAAAAAGAGACATAATTGTGTCTAAATGCTAACGCTAACAGGAAGTGGTCGTATGTACAGAAGTTAGCTATTTTGAACGTACACAAGCCAACTGAAGTTCCGTGCACACAGCCTATTGCTACTTAAGTGGTTAACTTGAGATAACAGGGAAACAACTAACTATAATTTACTTGGACTTGGCACGTTATCGCTGCATTAACGTACCATGTTCTTGATCACGATTAATTATTTTGTCGTAGTTAGCTAGGTCTTTAACGTAAGTGTCCCTCGCTCTCTTAAACAGTCCACAAACAGAGGATCTGCTCCGCCGCTGTTAGTGCAGTGGACTCCAGGGTGATAGTTCAGCTGTACTGACAGAGCGTCAGAGACGAGTTTAAGCTTCGTCTGAGTTTTTAAATCATTAAGATCCAAGAATTACAGAGATACAGTTTTACTTCCCACTGTGTATTTAGTGAGCATTGAGCTGGTTTTAACCAGGACTATCCCAGAACTGGACCAGGTTAAGACTTAAAAGACTTAAACAGGACTAACCAGGACTAAACTACACTCTTTCATCAGTGAGAAAAAACAAAACAAAAACAGAGCTTGGTTTATAAATCTGTTCAGCCTAAACAAGATGAAATAACATTCTGATCCTAAAAATATCCAAACTGATGAACACTGGTGTTATGATTAGTTATTAATTGAACTACAAAATTGACATTTTTAAATATATCATTTGGTGCCAAAAAAACAAGTAGAGAACCTAAAATACACTATATTAACATACAACATTTTATGGAGAGAGAAATAGGTTAAAATAGCTGTTTATGGAAGTTTGTGTGTAATATGTGATTAATCACAATTAAAACATGTTAATCTCTGCCCAGCTCTAATATTTACATGTTAAACTCGTCAAACAGTTGGGCTGGGTGTTGCCAAGAGCCTTTTGATACGATATGTGTCCCAATACATGTTTATCTCGATACAAACCCTCAGTACAAAACATAAAGATATATTTTACTGACAAAAATGAGAAAATGCAGGAAATTTGTATTTTCATATAGTTGTTTTGTTTGATACAAGAGTCTTATAAATAAGTAACTTTCAGCTCAACAGTCCAGGGTCAGAAGTGGAATATTTGTTTTATTTGTATTATCCCAATACCTGTATTGCCAACAAGTTCCTCACGATATATCTGGATATCGATACATCGAGTACAGCCATATCAAACAGTTGATCACATTTTTATTTACACGTAAAGCTACTAGTCTAAATTAATTAGTTTTTCTCTCTCCCTGAACTAAACCACGAGAGCTCTTCACAATCAAACCCACCAGTTTAATCTAAAGCAACAGTTTAATGATTGTTTTCTTCTCATAGCCAATGTTTGTTTTATTTAGTCCACTGTTGAAAAAGCTCGTCATAGAAAAAGCAAATCTCTGTTAAGTGGCGACACCAAAACCAAACTCCAGCCACTTCCCTAAACACTTATCTCTTCATCTATAGAAATGTGAAAATATCCATGTCTTCTGTCTTTTCTATTCATCCAAAAATATACTTTCTGTTCAGCCGAGTTTGGAACTTTATAAAGACACTTATACAACCACTTAAGGCCTGTTTTTAGTGAAGGAAGAACTTTATAAACTTCCTCTTTTAAATGCATTTTGACCTAATAAAGTGTCTTGTTGTTTTTCAGGTGAAGGAAGCGATCTTGAACGATGAAAACTACTGTCCTCCAGAAACCGCCGTGTTGTTGGCGTCTTACGCAGTTCAGGCCAAATACGGAGATTACAGCAAAGACGTGCACAAGCCGGGCTACCTGACGCACGACCGCCTCCTGCCACAGAGGTGAAGAGGGTTTATATCTTTACGTCTGCGTCTGTGGGAGAGCTGACATGTATATATACTTTATTTCTGGTGTTTTCAGAGTTCTGGAGCAGCACAAACTGACCAAAGAGCAGTGGGAAGATCGGATACAGACGTGGCACGAGGAGCACAGAAGCATGCTCAGGTACAACATTATACTTTTATCTGATTACAACAAAAGAACAGACTCAGGACCAGAGTTTACGCTAGACTTTTTTTATGCTAGTCACTTTGACAGGCACGATCTGGAAAATCTTGTCAATTAGGAGAACAACCGGTCACATATTATTGCCTTTTACAAACAACTGCACATGAATTATGACCTGCCCAAAACTTTTTTTCTAACTGTTTCAAATCATTCAAGATGGCAGACGAAGCTGATAGATTATTGTTTTCGTCTCTAGCTTCGGTTTTGAACAATTAGGAACGTATCAGTCAAACCGGAGCAGCAAACCGTGTTGAGAGCCTACACATAGGTCACTTCATTGAAAAAATCCTCACGCTACATATTTACAATAACATCCGGTTTAGTGTGTCGCTGTTTCGGTGGAATTTCCGGGTTTTCTGTGATTGGTTGACTCAGCGCTGGGAAAGCACGTCCTCAAACAGTAAACTACAAAGTGTAGAGACAAGAAAATTTCTAAGTTCAGCGTGAGGATTTTGTGACAGTAAAGGCACATACTGAAGAGTTCACGTGTAAAGTGTAGGGCCCGACCGATATGGCTTTTTGGGAACCGATTCCGATAACGATATAAAGGAGTCTCGGGGTGCCGACAGCCGATATAATTAAAAATAGAAAAATACTTTTTTATTAAGAGCAGGTGTTAAAAAAATTCTGTCTGGCTTTATTGATTTTAAGTTGGATTTAATTAGGTCACATTAACGTTACGTTGCCTCTTATGAGCAACTTTAAAGGCTTGAAACTTGTTTGTATCACCTTATTATTGATAGTGTTATACTCAAGTGAATTCCAGAGGCTAGGTGTGGTTAGCCTCATTAATATGCACGACGTCGTCGCAATTAAAATGCGCAAATACGACCATTAACACTTCTTTTCATGACTAATTTACATGTCAATGTGTGTCTAGTGGGCATGGACACAGACACAACACTTTACAGTCACCAGAGAGAACGAGCTGAGGCAATGTTTGCAGCATCATAAGTTAACCGCTAACTTCTAGTTTCAGTGAGGTAACAACATTGAAAGTTAAAGCGAACACGTTTTCAACACTCACCGCCCAGATAACCCCTTCTCAGACTCCAAGTCTTCACAAAAATAATTCCTTTAGTCCAAACTCCAAACGAGAAAGTAGTGAGGAAGCTAACTTCTTGTTTTTGCAGCAGCCGTGTGTCCTTTCTGACGAGGATCGTCCCTCTTCTCCATACGGACATTTTGATGAAATAAAAAGTCCTTTCTGTTGTTGCGGGCGTCATCTGTGATGAAGATATTTCCTTTTCTTGCGTTAGTAGCGGAGTTGAGAGTGTTTAAATCCAGCGCTGCCTCAGAGCGTCAGTCTGGTGCTGCGTTCAGGTGCAGTCTGACAATAAAACACCTCCACAAATAAATGTAATAACCGCGCTAAATATTGATCTGATTGCTGATTGAATATAATGGTTGTATTCTGGAAGATCTAAGCTTTAAAATGAGGTACAACATGCCCTAAATATCGGCGGTATATCGGCGATATTTTGGCCGATCACCGATAGACATGCAAGTACTCATATCGGCCAAAAATATCGGCCAACCGATATATCGGTCGGGCCCTAGTAAAGTGTTAAACCTGGGAGTCTCCAGCAGAAACACTCGTCTGTTTTGCTGACGCTGATCAGCAAATCTGCAAGAGAGACGCGTTTGTCTTTCTATTTTCTCTTTTTTTTTTCTTCACTTCATAAGCGACGCACTTTTAATGCACGCATTAAATCACTTCACGTATTTAGCCGCTGTATTCACATGTGAGTAAAACATTTGTTGAGAAGAAAACGACTTGTTCTCGCTTTTCTGGAGAGTGTGTGAGTGCTGTTAATCATCTGTGAACAGCACCAGTCTTGTCTCTGAACCCGAACAGCGCACGGACTGACCGCAGAACGAACTAATGTGGAATTATAATTAAATAGCCAACAGTAAATTATGTATTATTCCTCATTTTTCTTCGACTTTTTATATTTTTTTTGCCTTGAAACAGTCAAAACCCAGCGTTGTTCACAAAAACAGTGGAATGTCTGAGTAAATCCCTTTGTCACTCACACAAGACGAGCTCAAGAAGTGAATCTGTCTGGTCATGTTTAGACTCTACGAAGTTTAATGCAACAGAAAGTAGATTTAAAATGTGTTTTTTTGTGTGTGTGGTTTGGCAGAGAGGATTCGATGATGGAGTATCTGAAGATCGCTCAGGACCTGGAGATGTACGGAGTCAACTACTTCGAGATCAAAAACAAGAAAGGAACGCAGCTGTGGCTCGGCGTCGACGCGCTGGGACTGAATATATACGAACACGAAGACAAGTAAGAAACTGGACTTAAACAGGGACTAAAGCAGGACTAAACGGGGACTAAAACGGGGACTAAAGCAGGACTAAACGGGGACTAAAACGGGGACTAAAGCAGGACTAAACCGGGACTAGAACTGGGACTAAAACAAGGACTATAACAAGACTAGAACAAGACTAAACTGGGACTAAGACAAAAACTAAAGCTGGACTAGAACAGGTCTAAAGCAGAGACTAAAACAGGGACTAAAACAAGGACTAAAGCAGGACTAAAACAGGACTAAACCGAGATTTAAACAAGACTAAAGCAGGACTAGAACAAGACTAAACAGGGATTAAAACCCGGACTAAAACAGTTCTACAGAAGGACTAAAGCAAGACTAGAACCGGACTAAACCAGGACTAAACCGGGACTAACACAGGAACTACACAGAAATTTAAACAAGACTAAAGAAGGACTAAAACAAGACTAAACTGTGGAACTATAACTGTGATTAAAACAGGACCTAAAGAGAACTAAAACAGGGGCTAAAGTAGGCCCCAAAGACAACTCAAACAGGCCTAAAACTAGGACTTAAACTGGACAGAAACAAGACTAAAACAGGACTAAAACAGGACTAAAACAGGACTAAAACAGGGACTAAAACAGGGACTAAAACAGGGACTAAAACAGGACTAAAACAAGACTAAAACAAGACTAAAACAGGAATAAAACAAGACTAAAACAGGACTAAAACGGGACAAAAACAGGACTAAAACAGGGACTAAAACAGGGACTAAAACGGGACTAAAACGGGACAGAAACAAGGACTAAAGCAGGACTAAAACAGGACTAAAACAGGACTAAAACAGGATCATAAACAGGACATAAACAGGACTAAAACAAGGACTAAAACAGGACTAAAACAGGACTAAAACAGGACTAAAACAGGACTAAAACAGGACTAAAACAGGACTAAAACAGGACTAAAACAAGGACTAAAACAGGACTAAAACAAGGACTAAAACAGGACTAAAACAAGGACTAAAACAGGACTAAAACAAGGACTAAAACAGGACTAAAACAGGACTAAAACAGGACTAAAACAAGGACTAAAACAGGACTAAAACAAGGACTAAAACAGGACTAAAACAAGGATTAAACAGGACTAAAACAGGACTAAAACAGACTAAAACAGGACTAAAACAAGGACTAAAACAGGACTAAAACAGGACTAAAACAAGGACTCAAACAAGGACTAAAACAGGACTAAACTAGGACTGATTATCTCTGAACTTGAGTTAGCAGTTAGTGTCTTGGTGCCACTTCTTTTCCTCTCTTCGTCTCTAAACGTCTCATAAATCAGAATAATAACAGGTTTGTAAAATGGCCGCCGTCGTTGCAGGTTCCTGATGCGTTTTCCGTTTGAGCTGCCGAAGCCTCAGAAGAGAAATAAAACCTCTCTGCTCAGAACATCTCCAGAACACAAACTGAAAACTGCTGCAAAGTCTGATGTAGATTCTCACTGAACAAACAAGCTCCTGTTAAGCTAAGATTCGTCAATAGAACAAGCAAGTTTTATTCTTATTTGAAGTGAAGTGACATAATTTATTTATTAAAAGTAAAACTACATATTTTAAACAGATTAAAATTGCATGGACTTATGAACTTATTTAAGATCGCCCAACAAACCAAAATCATTGTTACTTTTAAGTTTAACTGGCGACACACTGCAGTTTTGTACAATTAAAAAAGTTCCAAATGATTCTTAAGCTGACTGAAAGTGGCGGTGTAGCCAATAGTGTTTCCCAACCAGTGGTACAAGGACCATGGCTGCACGTGAGCACTTACCTAGAGAATGATTTCAGACCAGTGCAGTGTACTAACATCTGAATTTAAACATGTTGTGTGTGGTCAGTTTGAAACATATGGGATTCTATGAAAATACAAAAGTGACAGTTGAACTAATTTATTTACCTAAAACCCAACCTTAGAGAGTACCTGGAGTGTACCGCTGCGTTCAGACTGGACAGCATTGATATGATTTTGCGTGTTGTAGGGAATTTTGACGCAGAATATATCTAAGCTGACGCCCCGACAAGCGCCGTAAATTCCCCAAAGTGCATCAGGGACGTCGGGGGGACATAAGAACACTTTTTACACCCCCAGGCTTTGTTTTGCTTGTAGACAGATTGCTGAGAGAAGGAGAGGGATAGAGGCTTGCAGCTTTTATAAAACTTAACTCGATAGCACAACTTCCTCCTCCTCCAGACGGTGTCCCTGCTGTCTCTGTCCTCCTCCAGTGTCTCGTCGTACAGCAGTGGCTTAAACACCACGATGTACATTTTTAATAGATCCATGTGAGCTCTGTGTTAGTCCAGATCATGTCACATGTTTGTTTTGCTGTGTCAGAATTGCAAGTTTTTCAGAGAGCAACAAGCGACCAACTTTGAAAAAAAAAGCCCCAAAGCAAGCGACATTTTGATTAGAAAGCAGTAGGGATGGGCAATCGTTCAAAAACTTCGCAAATCATTAGAAGTTTGCAGCGATCGAATTGAGAGGCCAGAATTGATCAGTCTTGCTCCTGCAGCACCTGACTTACACACACTCTGTAGTTGTATTAGACACATAATAATACAAGAGTAGTCACAATGTTGACAAAGCAAAGCGAGAATTTGTGCAAAACCTGACTGAATGTGCTTTCTTATGTTGCGTTAACAAATGATGTGTCGACCTCTAAATCTGGACACTAAATATGACTGTTAAAGCTCAAATGTTGATAAAAAAAATACAAGTTATGAGCACTAACAACAGTGGCTTTGTTTTAAATGTCCTTTATTAAGGTTTATGTTTGTCTTCAGGTCAAAAAAATGTTGACCCAGATAAACGAACAAATCGAAAATTGTGGCTGCAAAATCTAAACCTGAATCGATTCGTGACTTAAGCGAATCGTCCCATCCCTAGAAAGAAGTTACTTGAAGACTTCAGTAAACAGTCCTTTCCTTGTGATATGAGAAGAGAACAGCAGCATGTCACATGTCACGGGTGAGACGTCGACGCCCAATGTTGGAGCGTCTACTTCACAAGACGCCCGAACAAGCAAATGCCGACACGTTAGATGCAAATTCGCTGGACGCCTCAAGACGCAGGTTTACATTGACTTAACATGTACACTGGACGCCTTGGACACTTCAGCTCTGTCCAATCTGAATGCAGCATAAGGCAGAATTTGAGGGTTTCCCAAGACAAAAAAAGGCTTAAAACCACTGGTCCTAATACTCTGACGTGTTCACAGTCTGAGGGCCAGAAGCCAGAGGAAAAACTTGTGCTGTTGGATCCATTATGAACCTATCTGCTGTGTTAAAGTCAGAACTCATCAGAGATATTCTCAGTAAACCTCTGGCTCTGCTCTGGTCTGTGCTCATGACTCTTCTTTGAACCGTGTCCAGCCTCTGCAGCTGTATTTTACTCGGTGTACAGTCTGCGTAACATCAAACGTGTCTAAAACTGTCTGTGGTGAGCTCATCATTCTAGGGTAAATCACAGCTCAGGACGTTGTGTTTGTTGTTCGACACCGTTTCAGACTCTTGTGCAACTCACGTGTGTGTCAGAGTCAGCCTCAGAATCTCAAAGTCAGAGCCACAGAAACAAGAAGAAACCAGAGAGTGTGTGTGTGTGTGTCTCCTCCAGTGGTGAGACCGACTGGAGGAAAAGCAGATTAATGTACAGAACAGGCTGGGTTGGTCCTGTACCTGCTGTAGAGGAAAAGTATAGGTCTTTATAAGCTGCTTGTTATTGGTAATAAATGATGTTTTTTAATTAGTGATGCACCGGTCTGTCACTGGGATCAGATATCGGTGCTGATCGAGTATCAACGTGCCTTTGATTGGAAAAAATAAGACTAATTTACTGACTGGTGTTGGTCCCGTTGTTAAGTTGCGACTTGCACTAGAAATAACAGCTACATAACATTATATGACGAACTGTCTTATGTTTTGATAAAAAATAAAAATGCTATTTCATAGGGGTGTAATAGTCCACATGGTCGTAGTGAATCGGTTCGGTGCACGTGTGTACCGTTTCAATACTAAATGTGATGCGACCAGGGCGAACTAATGTTCACACGACTTGTTTCTACTTGGACACTATTACGCAATGTAGCGCTAGCTTATATTTTAGTGTTTTAATAACTTCTTCTTTGGGTTTTTATTCATCCGTGCTATTGAACAGTCTCAAAGCCTCCAAAACACTTAAGGTGCTTCTCTGAGCTTCCTCCTGTTGCAGTGATGTACAGCTGCTGTGCAAACACGTCATGTGCCACTGTTCATTTAGGCAACAGTACTTGAAACATGCTCTGAGCTAATACAAGAAAAAATTACACTGATTCAGGGAGATTTATAAATAATACAAGCTCAATCTAAGTAAAGACTTTGTTTCTCTGAGATATAATTTAATATTAATATTAATAGTGTTCCTTTTACAATGAAATGTACAAATATTTATGGACCTTTTTAAAAATAAAACCAGATCTGAAAATGTACCAAAAATACCAAACCGACAAGTTTCAAAACTGAAAACCGAACCGAATATGATTTTAGTTTACCGTTACACCCTCTTAGACTAGTATCAGTCAATATCAAGTATCGGCAAGTAGTTAAAGCCAAAGTTTTGGAATCAGTATCTGAACTGAATTGTGCATCCATATTTTTAATGTAATTAAGTTAAATACGTTTTAGGACATTTATCACATAAACCAAAAGTTCTCAAATAAAAAAGATAATGCTATAGACTGTGTGGGGGTGTTTGGTTATAGCAGGGAGCTCTGTCTGTATATTGTATAATATTAGATTAAACACTGAACATAGGAAACAAGCTCATCTTCACAACAGCTTTCACCTCAAAAATGTCACTATTTGATATTTGCTCTGGACGAGACTTTGGGTCAGAACAGACTGTTTTAAAGAACTACTACTGTACTTAACTACTATTAACTTTTATTTCATACAGTGAGATTCTTGAACGTCTAAGCTCTATATTTTGTGTGTTTTAGGTTGACGCCAAAGATCGGTTTCCCCTGGAGCGAAATCAGGAACATTCATTCACGACAAAAAGTTTCACCATCAAACCCATCGACAAGAAAGCTCCGGTACGTAATTTTACCTCTCCGCTCCGTGTCAGCGCAGACGCAGCTTTAACTAACCGTTTGGTTTTAGGACTTTGTGTTCTACGCTCCTCGTCTGCGCATCAACAAACGCATCCTGTCGCTGTGCATGGGCAACCACGAGCTCTACATGAGACGGAGGAAACCCGACACCATCGAAGTGCAGCAGATGAAGGCTCAGGCCAGAGGGAGAAGCACCACAAGCAGATGGAGAGGTGAGGAGAACACGCAGACAGGTCCAGAACATGAAACAGAAGCACCACAAGCAGATGGAGAGGTGAGGAGAACACGCAGACAGGTCCAGAACATGAAACAGAAGCACCACAAGCATGGAGAGGTGAGGAGAACACGCAGACACATCCAGAACATGAAACAGAAGCAGCAGGAGCAGATGGAGAGGTGAGGAGAACACGCAGATACATCATCACAAGCAGATGGAGAGGTGAGGAGAACGTTCAGACACATCCAGAACATGAAAACAGAAGCAGCAGATTGAGAGGTGAGGAGAACACGCAGACACATCCAGAACATGAAACAGAAGCAGCAGGAGCAGATGGAGAGGTGAGGAGAACACGCAGACAGGTCTAGAGCATGAAACAGGACAGCAGGAGCAGATGGAGAGGTGAGGAGAACACGCAGACACATCCAGAACATGAAACAGAGCAGCAGGAGCAGATGAGAGGTGAGGAGAACACGCAGACAGGTCTAGAGCATGAAACAGGAGCAGCAGGAGCAGATGGAGAGGTGAGGAGAACACGCAGACACATCCAGAACATGAACAGAAGCAGCAGGAGCAGATGGAGAGGTGAGGAGAACGTTCAGACACTCAGAACATTAGTGATTAGGGAAAACGAAGTCTCATGAACCAGCAAAGCACTCAAAACAAATGATTCGAAGCTCCGAATAACTCAATATTTCTCCACAATGGCTCAACAAAACACATCCTGATCTGACGCTCATACAGCATCTCTCCTCTCAGAGCCCTGTCATTAGACTGTTGTGGTCACTTTAGGAGGTGGACTGGGGCGGAGCAGAGCTGCATGTAGTGAGATCCCGCGTCAGCCTCTGTGCTGCTGGTCTGTCTCCGTGAGATCATTGTTTAATTCACAACTGTGCTTTAAAGCAGCGCCGGAAATTAAGTCAGAAAAACTAAGAATCGAGAATGTTGAGGTGCGATGTGATTCAGAACCGAGACGCAAGAAGCGTACTGCAACTTCTCCTGTTTGTAGCGCCCGGTGTTGTGAGAGCTGCGCTGAGACAGGATTCTGTTCACTGGGAAAAGAACGCACCACGCGAGCCCAGAAGTCTGCGCATTGTGCACAATGTGCACGTATCATTTTTGGGCAACCACGCAAAAAAACATAAATCGCCGCCTGTGTTGATAAGGAGTCCCTGACCTCAAAAAGTTATAAACCCCTGCTCTTAGTGAACCGCTTTAAGAAACGAAAAGCGAGTTTCCAAACTGCCATCACTACAGAACAGTGTCAGAAGTCAGAAGTGTTAGAAGTGTTTCCTGTTAAAAAGTTGATCCGTTTTAGAGCAAAACGTCTGTCTGTTCTTACAAACAAACAAGTGTTTAAAGCTTCACTGTGGTGTTTTTTCTCTCCTAGAGCTC